>APFE030325303.1:227044-259618 GCA_000404065.3 Pinus taeda
AAGGGGATAAGGGGCTTCTGAATTCTTGGGTAAATTTGTGGAAGTAGGGAGGGATGTTAGGGAGTAGGGGAAAGTGGAATCTCAGAGATTGAGTGAGGGGAAAGGGTCCAAAAGGGAAAAACACAGGCCAACCTAGAAAATTGCCAGGTTGTAGCAAGAAACTAGGGTTTGTGCGAAAATGAGGAATTTGGGGAATCTCAGTGATGGGAAGCATTTGGTAAGGTACTTTAAGGATAGGGGAAGGTGTATGAACATCAGGAAACAAGTTTTGTCGATGATTTGACCGTCCAAGAGAAATTGCCTTCAAAACCCTAGGAGAGGGAAATGAACTTGCCAAGGCACAACTGAAGCATGAACAAGGTGTAAAATGACTCATTAGACACTGACATGATAATTATAACCCTATGAATGATGATAGACTCAGCTAAATGATGACATAGACTGACATTTGGGCAACTTTAGAAGGAGTGAAAACAAACCCTAGACCTAATGCCTAGTGACCGAATTTTGCTTGAAAACTCTTTGAAAAGACAAAATTTGACCTTAACACTCTGAAACCACTTTGTAAGAGCATATTTGATCACTGGAGGAAGGCTGGAAAGACTGACACTAACACAAGAAACACTACAAGCAATACTACAAGAAAGCAAAAATTGTAACAGAGGAAGAAGCAGGTAAAACAATTACATCTTTTAACTTTACATTCATGTTTGATATTATATTGAATGGGGATTATCATGCAATAGCTAGATAATGTCCTTGACTAAAAACACACGCCTCAAGTTATTAGTTGGAAGTTGTATTAATGTGTATATGGATCCTTGCAACATAAGCACATTATTTTCTTTTGTTATAGGAGAAGGAACTAGAAAATGAATCTCACATATTAATGCAGTCGTTGCATTTAAAGTATATGTCTAAGAAGTTTGAATGTGAAATCTCTGCATATTATCGCAAACTCTATTCCAAACAATACATAAATTGCAGTCCTTCTACTGGCCACTGCTTATGTTATCGAGACCACGTTTCACTAAGGCATTTCATCAAAAGTTTGGTGAGTTTCATCTATTCTACCATGGTGAGCATAACCAGAAAGCATAACATCCTTCTACTGGCTACTTTATATGTTACTGAAACCACATTTCAATCAGGCATTTCATAAAAAAAAAACATAATAATATCCATCCGCACAAAAGAGAAGGAAAATATTTTTAAGATACTAGAAATGTCTTAAAGAAAAAGGAATAAAAGTATTGCCAACAAAATTGTTGACTCAATAATATTTCATGAAAATTATTTCTTATGTGAAAAACCTAGTGCAGGAAATGCTTCTCAAAAGAAATTCCCAGTTATTTATTGTTCTCATCTCGCATATCCAATGCGGAAGTCCCCATGCTTTTAAATGTTGAAAGCACCTTTTTAGGGTTTAAAACAAAAATAATTGATAGATCTTGGAATCATATAGCGTCCAAGACTTGTTTCCACACTTGAGGGATGCATGCACTGTCATTTTATGGAGCATCAAAGATCAAAGTATATGTAGTTAATTGGTGTTCGTTCCAACCCAAACTAAAAGTATCACTAACAAAAATGTTGGTTGGATAACATTTTATGAAAATTGTTTCTTATATGAAAAACCTAGTGCAGGAAATGCTTCTCAAAAGCAAAGGCAAGCAAGCAGAAATCGTAACAGAGGAAGAAAGTGTAGGAAATGCTTCTTAGAAGTAGAGGCAAGCAACAAAGTGTTTTCAATGCTACAAAAACACTACAAGCAACACTATATAAGAAACAATACAAGAAAGAAAATATCATAACAAAGGAAGAAAGTGCATAAACCATGCAACAAGAGATAAATTCCCAAGAACAAATTCAAGTGTTAAAAAACACAACAGTGCAACAAGAGCTAAATTCCCAAATTCCCAACAACAAATTTAAGTGTTGAAAAACATAGTGGCTGGTAGGATTTAGAATCCTACAAGAGGGCCACAAAAGCCAGCACCATGTCCAAATGTCCCACCAAACCTCGCCATACCTCTTCTGCGATAGCCATACAAATTACCTACAACAAAAACTTGCAAACACAAGAAAAAATTAGCATTTGGGGAAAAACCTATTTTTTTTCAACAAATTCGAAATAAAACCCATGAATTTCCAGATTTACCTTCATGGACCTCAAAACCTACATGTCAACCATCAAACTTGATAGAATCTCCCACTGGATCCTTCGCAAACAACATGCCACGAGGATGAAACAAGATCAAAGGTATTTGTAAACCCTCGACAGTGCAAAACGAACAATAAAAATGACATTGTTAAACCCCGAAACAGGTAAATCACCCACACCCTAAACCTTAAACGAGAAACGAACCACTACAAACAACATTTCCCAATGCGGTAAAGCAACCATACCATAAATCCTAAATGAGAAATGAACCACTGCAAACAACCTCACTCGGTGAGTAGCGCCAAAATGGCGGAGAAGGTGAACCAATATTGGACCCAAGAGGAGCCATCGCCAGCGGAGTGCATTGCCCACACATCGGACCCGAATGAAATAACACAGGGCAGCAAATACATGTAGAAAAATACACTAACTAAAACCCTAAATGACAACATTTCTCGTCAATTTAATTCACCCACCTACCGCAACAAGTGGTAGGGTCCACTCGACGTCTATCATATGACAACGGTGGTGTCTCCACATCGGCAGCTTACCTGGTGGGAGGGCGCACAGGTAATGACGCCCCTCCCCTAGATCGATTGAGTTCAAGTTACAAGGGACATGATGAGCCTGTATGAGGCAGTTCAAACCATTAATGTATGGGTTAATGCAAGGTGGTTCATGGGTTGGTGCCATTAATGCTTTAAATGAGTGTGTGATTCGATGTCAACAGGGAGACAAGTCACAACGGTTATAAATGGAGGCTGAAAACAACCATTGGGAGGGGGATGACGAAAATTGTGAAGGGCATTGCGAAAAAGTGATGGAAAAGGTACAAGTTGCTTGGAGTTTAGCCTACACCGATTGAAAATTCCATCACACAGAATGATTAGAACACCTCAATCGTTGCAAAGGATGGTGGGTGTATTAAAAATAATTAATCCATTCACTCCATGTTATAGTAGCCAACTGAAAGAAATGTTGAGTTGGTTTTGGAACTTGGCTCCACATAACCCGCATCTATTGATAGCATTTGCCAAATTACTATCTTTGAGATAAATCTAAATTGTCTTAATTACTAGTTAAAAAAAATCCTTACCATCCATATATTAACCAACCTGGATCCATTTTAACATTAGATCTATCAAGTGTTGAGAGGGATCAAATCTCTTAACGTGCAAACCTCTCTTTTGAGTGCAAACTTGAGGAAAAGTTTGCACCTCTATAGATTTGATCCCTCTTGGCCCCTCATAGTTCCCGAGTTAAGATAGATCTAGGATGGTTTAATTATTAATAATGGAAGAGATATTGTCATGTCGTGTTATGTAAACATTTTGACTCACTCAATTTACACAAAAAATAAATATAAATATAATAATAATAATAAGTCTTTTGCCTTCGCTTCGGTGCCTCGGTTTTGTGCCCTAAGTTCCCCTGCCCTGCGGCCCCGTGACCCTGGACCTTCTGCCTTGCTACATTCGTTTGAGATCCTGCACTACTGGAAGGGGCTTGTAAGCTAGGGTTCACCCCCATGGAGGTCTCGGGCTCGCCCCAGGCAGGCTCCCTCCCCCTGCCTTCATCTGCCGAAGCCTTCACTCGGCTCTTGGCCGGATTGCCGCAGAAGAAAAAGAGTGAAGCAGCCAAGTTTGTCAAGAGGCTCGAGGATATTCCTAAAATCTCCCTACCGCTAGAGACCCCGATCCAAGTCACCCTGTCCTTGGCTGAGCGGGCCCTCGTTGGCCAGTTCGCCGGACTATGGCCTTCTCCTAAGTCCACTGAGATCTGGGTCAACAAGAACTGGGCACCACTGATCAAGAATAGCGTCACTTCTTATTTTTTAGGACGAGGGTTTTTCCTCTTCGAATTCACCTCTAAGGACAACAAGGATCTGATCTTTCGGAATGGCCCCTACTTTATGGGCACCTAGGATATTTATCTCAACAAATGGACATCGGATTTTGACCCTGCAGTCGACGTTCCCATGGTTGTCTCGGTATGGGTCAGGCTTCCAAACCTCCCAGTGCATTGTTGGAACTAAGACTCGTTGAAGCACATCGAAAACGCCCTTGGGAAATTCATAGATCGGGCAAACAATAAAGATCAATATGACTGTGTCTGAATCTTCGTAGAAGTAGATCTAGAGGTGGGACTCCCGGAAGCCATCAAAATCAAACTAGGAAGCTAGACTCATCTGCATAAGCTAGATTATGAGTAGTTTCCCTTCAAATGCCAAAAATGCCATGTCTACGGTCACTTCGCCAGAGGATGCCCATCCAATTTTGAACCAGATAAGGGTAAGGAAGAAGGCTGGAACCAGGTCAACCATGCCAAGAAAACCCATAAGCACGGTAGTCCAAATGGAAGAGGCCCCCAATAGGCCCCTCCACAACAACCCCCTTCCAGAATGGAGCAAGAAAATAAATTTGCCCCTCTAAGCTCGCAAATAGAGGAAACATAGGAAGCAGACATCCAAAATTCAACCCCCCTCGCAAAAGGTACCCCCGCCCCTCTCCCAAAGGGGCAAGCCTTGCTGAGAGCTCCAAAGGAAACATTGTAAAAGTTGAGGAAGCTGAGCAAGACTATGAAGTCTCGGAGGAAGAAGGCGAAATAGGAGAATCCCAAGCTTCGATAAGGAGATCCACAAGAGGCCGCAAAATAAATCAGGAAAAAAGAGATTAGGAAACTTTCAAAGATAAGCTACAAGGTAGCCAACCAACTCTTGAGAAGTTATTAGCATCAAAACCAAAGATGGCGAGAAACCAACCCCAAGGCTCCAAGGGAGCCAACCAGAAATACAAATGATGAAGATTGTCCCCTGGAACTGTAGAGGTATGGGAAGCAGAATCAAAGAAGACGATATGAGAAGTTTAATAAGGATAGAAGCGCCTAACATACTCCTCGTCCAGGAGACCAAACTGGAGGACTGTGTCTACCTTCAGGTAAGTAAGAAACTTTGGAATAAAATGTGAGGTGAAAGCAATCTCAACCCGAGAAGCTTCTAGTGGGTTGGGTACCCTCTGTAATGCTAGCAAATTCTCAATCATTTCTAAGACCCTCAATGCTCACTACTTGTTTTTAAAATTGCAGCATTTAGACTCTAAAGGTATTTTTAGTCTCTTCAACGCGTATGTACCTGTGAATGCTAGGGGAAAAAGGCTTGTTGGGAATCCATAAGAAACCAAGCAGACCTCGTTAATCTTGAGAATACCATCATTGCCAGAGATCTAAATCTCACTCTCCTGTCAGCAGACAAGAGAGGAGGCAACATTGTTCGTAACCCGGCAAGGGAATGGGTGGAGGACCTTATGCAGGACTAGGATCTGTTGGACATCAAGCCAATCTATGGCAAGTACACTTGGAGTAATAAAAGAGTTGGCCGTGGCCACATCGCTGCTAGGTTGGACAGACTCTTTCTTCAAAGCTCTTTTCTTCTGCTTGGATTAGAGGCTAGAGTCCACATTCTCCCATGCATCACTTTTGATCATAAACCAATCAAGCTTGAACTCTTTGCCTAGCTTGATCTCGGACCTATTCCCTTCAGATTTAGCCCGCCCTGGGCTAAGGAACCTAACTTCATGCAAATAGTTAAGGGCATTTGGTTGCAACCGGTCAAAGGCTCCCCCCTTTTTTTTTGGGAGGAGGTCAGAAGAGTGAAAAGGGATTTGAAAAGCTGGGCCAAATCTCTACCCAATCTAGCCAAAGAAAGGAAAAAAATTCATCGCACATTGGAAATTCATCATCTCTAGGCTGAAAAAGCTGACATAACTAAAGAGATTCTAGATAAAGAAGCCCATCTCCAGCAAAACTACCACAACGCTTGTCTTGCTGAGGAAGAATATTGGAGGCTTAAGTCATGTAGTCTTTGGCTTAAAGAAGGGGATAGGAACTCCTCCTTTCACAAACAAGCTCAGGTAAGGAAATGCACCAACTCCATCTCCAAAATCAAAGATGGCACTACCATTCACAAGGATAATGCAAACATAAAAAAACAGCCTCCCTTCACTTTAAAAGCCTTTATAGTGAAGATATAAATCTGGACCAAAACTTTGATATCATGGATGTGGTCCCCTCCTTTATTACTATTGAAATGAACCATCTCCTTGAAGCTAAAGTCACCAAGAATGAAGTCAAGGTTGCCCTCTTTGCCATGGACCCAGAAAAATCCCATGGTTCAGATGGATTCTTAGCCATATTTCTCCAAATTTACTGGTCGATTGTGGAAAAATATATTTGCAAAATGGTTCTAAAGTCCCAAGTTTGCCAGAAAATCGGAGGTAGCACGAACTCCGCTTTTCTTACTCTCATCCCTAAAGAAAAAGGAGCCAACTCCTTCAATAGGTTTCGCTCGATTTCGCTTTGTAATATTGGTTACAAATTGATTCCCAAAGCAATTGTTAATAGATTGAAGCTCATCCTCCCCAAAATCATTCTAGAAAGCCAAGGAGGCTTCCTTCAAGGTAGATAGATTGTGGACAACTTCATTCTAGTCCAAGAGGCAATCCATACAAGTTTGAGTCGCAATGAAAAAGGTATGGTTGTCAAACTTGATTTAGCAAATGCTTTCGATCGAGTTAGGCATAGTTTTCTACTGAAAGTCTTACATAAGCTTGGATTTGGTGCAAATTTTATAAATTGGATTCAGGCTTGCATTTCGGAGCCTTGGATTTCCCCGCTAGTAAATGGCAGAGTTGCTGAGTTTTTCAAAGCCACAAGAGGGCTCAAGCAGGGGTGCCCTCTCTCACCACTTCTATTTGTTCTTTAAGCCCCAATCCTCAATTTTTATTTAGACAAGAAAATGATGGATCAGGAAATCACTGGGCTCTGCATAGCAATAGGTTTTAAAAACATAAATCATGCCCTCTTTGTAGATGACACCTTGTTATTGGGAGTTGCTTCTGTGCTCATGGCCTCCAGCCTTAAAGAAGCTCTAGAAAAGTTTTGTATGGTCTCGGGAAGTAGTCTAAACAATGGCAAATGCCATATCTACTGCTGGAACACAACTCCCAGCTTGCTCAACTCCATTTCCAGATCCTTCGGTTCTGCCGCCTCCTCAAATTAGACTTCCTTCAAGTACTTGGGCCTCCCTGTTTTTCTCAAAAGTTCCTGCAGCAGAGATTGGCTCCCCTAATTGGAGAAATTCAAGAATAAGTTGCTTACCTGGGGCTTTTCCTAGCTTAGCATTGTTAGTAAGTCTGTTCTCATCAAATCTATTCTTAACAGCCTTCCCTTATTTTAGTTTTCTGTCCTTCTTGCTCCCACTGGAATTCTCAGAAAAATGGAGGAGATCATTCAAAAAAAAAATTGGAAGGGGGGCAAGCAGAACGAGAAAAAGATCTCGCTAGTCAACTAGGATTCCATCTCCAAATCGTTTTTGAAGGATGCTTGAATTTCAAAAATCTTGGCAACCATAATATTGCAATGGGAGCTAAATTAATTTGGAGAATGATTACACCTAACCCTGGCTGGGCGCAACCAGCTCTTTGGAAAAAATACTTCAAAGGCCAGCCCTCCTGCTGCCTAGATCATCCTTTGATGCATCCAAATACTCCCTTTTTGAAGCTCTGTATCAAAGCCCGCCCTCTCATCAATGCCCATACCTAATGGGTTCCTAGTAATGGAAAAAGGATCATCCTGTTGACTGATAGGATAATGAATAATGAGTCATTGGGAGACTGCCACTCACTCCAAGCACTATATAGATGGATGGACGAAGCTAGAATGTGTTCCTTGTGGGACATTTCCGTCTGGAATGATTCACGTTGGGCTGGCTGGAATATTCAAACGCCCCCATAGCTGTTTATGGAGCGTCGGGTCCTGTTATCCAAGCTTCACGGCTCGGCTCCAACACTGGCTCAAAATCATGACTCAAGAGGACGGGGTGCGCAGGCTGGTGGATACACTGTAGCTCAAGGCTACACCAAGCTCTATGAGCGCCCTCATGTGGCCATGAACCCAGAGCTGTGGAAAGGGATATGGAATCATCCCTCCTTGCAAAAAATCGACTTCTTCAACTGGCTGCTATGCCACTCCAAAATTTTGACTGATGATAATCTTCAGAAGCGAGGTTTCCATGGCCCTTCAAGGTGCAGCCTTTGTAAGGAAAACCACGAAAGCATAACTCACCTGATGCTTGGATGCACTTTCACAATGCAAATTTGGACCAAGCTGCTGGGAACTTTGAGCTCCAGCTTCGCTTTGCCTTCCTCCACTCCTGATCTTTTTGCTAAATGGATGCAAAGGTATCCTGGTCCCCCACCAAGAAACAAACGATCATAGCTACTTGGTCTACTCTCCCTAAAATAATCTATTGGCAGGTTTGGCTTGAGTGACATAAAAGGTTCTTCAGAAACTACGAACAGGATGCCAAGCTTGTGGTAGTTAAGATTAAATGCCAGTTAAAAGAGTGCCTGATAGAGCATAAAGACGATTTAAGTTTAAGCCAGCAAGATATAAATTCTGGCTCTTCTCTCAATCTTCAAATCCAAAAAATTACAAATAGTATCTCCCTCGCCAAAAATTGGCAAATAAGGGCTATAGCAAAAGAGTTCCAGGGATGGATTACAAATCATCTAAGACACTCTCTATTTTTTTATGGGGCTCACAAAGGTCAACCCTGGAAGAGCTGGCGCTGAAGGTGTCATATTGAATCCAGATGACATAGGATCCACAATTTTGCTTGGGGTTTGGGCATCGCTTCTAACATTCAAGTTGAGGCTTTGGCTCTTCTCCAAGGTCTCAAGCTTTTGAAAGTGCTGAAAATCAGGGAGGCTAATGTAATTGGGGATTCTCAGGTTATCATTAACGTTATGGTGACACATTCTAAGCCAACGGACCTAAGGCTTGCAAGGTTGATCTTCAGAATAACAGATCTTGGAGACTCATTCTAGAAATTGAATTTCTACCACGTGTTGAGAGATAACAATAAGGAGGCGGAAATTGAAGCCAACAAAGCAGCTCTTCTTACAACTGGAGCTTTGCTCAGAGGCGGACAAGAAACATGGGAACCAATTCCATAATTCAAAAAGTTGTCATGTTTTACTGCCTATTGTTAAACCAGTATGTATGTATCCACAAACTTGGGAAAATAACTGAAATTGACCATATAGTAGCAACTAAAAAGAGATGTGAGTTAAGCATAAATGCCACAGCCTTGCAAGGTTGTGCAGTACCAGTGGAATTAAGTTCACCTTTTGAAATCCGTTTTTTGGAATTAAGGCCAAGTATCTAATATATCCATTATCTGTTTCTGTAAATAATAATAATAATAATTTAATTAAGACATTTTTACTCAATCAAATTAGAAATGAGAATGTGTTATTTCTCCCAGATTAATAAATTAAATTTTAAAAAATAAATTAAAAGAAATAATTAGAATTAGATTTGATAATTAAACCAACCTAGATCGATCATAACTCCATATCTACCAAGGGCTAAAATGGATCAAATCCCTTGAGGTGCAAACCTATTTTAGAGTCAAAAGAGATTTGGTCCCTCTCGGTGCTTGGTAGATCTAGAGTTAAGATGGATCTAAGCTAGTGTTATTGGACAAGAGAGGCTCGAAACCAGTATGGTAGAGATATATGTTGTAATGTCCTATAAACATTTTCACTAGGTCAAAATAAATTAAAAATAAAAACAACCCTATGTGAAAATAAAAATTACTTCAAGCTAAAATAACAAAAATAAAAAATCTACATTATTATTATTATTGATTTTTGTTTGGTAGTTAAGGTAAACTTGACTTGGTCAAGTTTACTAGTGGTTTTTGAGGTCCAGGTTTATGAGAACTAGTCTAAAGGAAGAAATTAATCCAGTATATATCCATCTTAACTCTCACAAGCACCGAGAGGTATCAAATCGTTGATTTCCATTACTTCAAGGGATTACATCATTTCATAGTTTCTTGTAGAAACTTGTTGGTCTCACTCTCACTAGATTTATTGGCCAATAGGTGCATGCCTAAGTCCAAAATGTATTTCCAGGGATACATCGATCTACTAACACTAACTGGCACCCATTGCTAAAAAATAAGCAACACAAGAAAACAACTGATACACGTTAATTATCATCAAAGTTTATCAGGACTAGATGTTCTAGAGCTAACCCTAGAGGAGACGGGGGTTTAAACTCGAAATGGATGTGACCCTCTATGTGAGAAATTCTGGTTTCCAATCGGTCCAGTTGTTCTTGAAATAGCCTTTGATCACGCTAAAGGCCCACCAATCTATCATGCATTTTTGACATCACTGCAAGTGTTCCATGAAGTCTAGGTTGTCGTTATGATCATTTTGGTGTGCCTAATAAAGCTCGATAATTGAATTGTGAAACTGATGGAGAATGTAAACCATGTCATCTGGAGCAGGGGAGCTACTATTCGAAGGAAAGGAGAAGGGAGACAAAGGATCCACTATCTTGCCAAGTCCCTGCACCCGAGACAATTGGCGTTGTTGCACTTTGTGCATATTCATCCTCTCAGTCTTCTTACTATGAGACAATTTCCCACTTACTTTTTCACCAGGGTCCTTTTACGCCCAAGCAGGCCTTCCAACTGCAGACTCTTTTCCCTAATTAAGTGGTCCCAGGTCAATCCGCCAAACAAAGCATGAGAAACTCCAACAACTCCCACCCCACTCTGGGCAGGCAGATCAAATTCGACTAGCCACTGTTGGGGAATCCAAACCATGATTTAGGTACACCACATTCTAATTGTATTCCACTTCAAACCCAGCCAACAGGAGACCTACGTTGTTTCTCCCACAAAAGAAGAAAGATAGCTAGGTAGGAAACACCCCGAAACCAATAGAATAATCAATGTCTTGCCTCATAACCAGTATAAAGATTGGCCTTAATTGTGCACAACAATCACACTTCCTCAATTTTCATCGTGAGAGAACCCTACAACACTCTCCAACAATCCTTAGAACTAAAACACCACACCTCTCTTTCCAAGCTCACCACAAAGATCGAACAACCAAATAAAAGTAATAACTAGAACCAAACACTTTGAGTCTAGTATGAATTACCCATAAGACTTCCATGAATGAAGCTCATGCACCAAAGCTAGCATTATCCCTCACCACCCTACCTTCACCGTCGCTTAGACTCTCTAACTTGTGAATGCCCACACAACCAATTACCTGCCAAACTCCCCACTCAGACCTAAGCTCAATGACAAAGCGAGATGCCATGAGATGTAATCCATAATAGGGCCGACTAACGTCTTAACACATAAATGCAAAAGAGTACCCAACTATTGTTGTTTGAGCCTCCAGCCAAATCTTCAAAGAACAACAGTTGAGGTTGTTGTTAATGCCAACAAGCTGCAGCACAAACTGAAATGACTCCTCATGAATAACTGCATGTAGTCCACCTACTAGACGATCGCTTTGCCTATGTCATGAAGGGAGTGTAGGGTGGAGACTCATCGCCACACTACCCAACATCTCATCATCTGGCACTCCCGTGAGGGTAGATTGATCTCTGGTAAATATCCTCTCCATTACTTCCAACCAGATGACGTTGGTTATAATCGACCAAGTGGCTAAAAAATTCAGATTGGGCTCACTTATTGAGTAAAAATGTTTTAATTGATAATAATAATAATAATAATTTTTATTTTATTCTATTTCTTAAATATATTATATATAATATATATAATATTATTATATATATATAATATTATTATTATTATTTATTTTTGTTTGTAATTTGATCAAGTTGAAATGATTACATAACATAATAGGATAGGACAACATCTCCTCCATAACTTGCTCAAATAACATAAAACCAATCCTAGATCCATCTTAATTTCGAATCTATGAGGCACTGAGAGGGATCAAATCTGAGGTGCAAACCTATTTTAGAGTGAAAAGAGATTTGATTCCTCTTGCCGCTTGGTAAATCCAAAATTAAGATGGATCTAGGTTGGTTTTTATGCTATTTGACTAAGTCAAAATGTTTACATAACATAATAGTACAGGATAACATCTTTTCCATTTTGCATTGGAGAGCACCTCTCGGCACAATAACCTTACAACATCTCTTCCATATTGCCTGGAGAGTGTCTCTCGACACAATTATTTATAAGAAACCTATATCCATCTTAAATACATATCTTACATATCTACTAAGCATAGAGAGGTATCAAGTCTAAAGTTAAGTTCGATCTAAGTTGACAGTCTTAGATTCCATAATAGATTTCCTTTAGTCTTTCAATAGGCTTCATCTAACAAATACCATGGGAAAAACCATGGGTTGTCAAAACACAGAGAACAAAAACCACCAACGATAAATTATCATTTTTTTTATTAAGTCAAAATATTTACATAACAACACATGACATTACAACATTACAACATTTACACACCACCAATATAGTCCATTTTAACTTCAGATTTACCAAGTGACGAAAGGGATCAAATCTCTTGGGATGCAAACCTATTTTATAGTTAAAAGATTTGATCTCTCTCGATACTTGCCGAAGTTAATATGGATCTAGACTGATTTAATTTCCCCCTTAACTACCTAATAAAAGTAATAATAAAGTATTATTTTTATTTTTATTATTTTAGTTTGAAGTTATTTAAACCGAAGGTGTTTTCTTTGGAGGGTTGGGGTGAGAAGACATTTTTCACCCCATTAGACAATCCCCTCACTCCATTTTCGTCATCCTCCATACAATTAGAATCTCACACTTCACTCTACAATATTCACAATTGGAATTTACTGAGGAATGGACAAGATGGGTTCTCTCCAGAACGTCCTCCACCGAGTATGAATTGGACATAATTAACATGATCACATTTCCCTCATTTGAGGCATTTAGTGAATGGTAAAAATTGAGGCCCAACATGTTGAACCATTTCATGCTTGACCCATCCTTTTTTCTTAGTCTTTCAGAGGCGTCTTTAAAGGTCTCCTTGACTCCGACGCTACTAGCCTTTGCATCTTTCAAATCCTCTGTATTTCCCCTTTTCTATGGAGGACGTGGAAATATAAAGCCCCTTTCAAATCGTCACCTACATCATTGACTGAGTTCAGGGTTTGAGAAGCCTTGTCCTTGGCCAATTTGTACACTTGTCTAATTTTATCACACACATCATGCGCTTGATCCTTCATAGCCTCTTATGCATCATCTTTGACATAGCCTAAAGTTTGGGATACCTTTTCCTTGGCTGACTCATTCACTTGTCCAATTTTATCATACATATTATATGCTTGATCCTTCATATCCAATTATGCTTTGTCTCTTAGAGTCCCTCCTAAGCCATGGCTAAAGAGACACCTTAATCAACCTAACGAGTTTACACTGGTAAACTTCTTGAAACAAAGAGAAGTGAATGAAAATATTTTGATTAGTAAGTAAACTTCTTGACAACCAAAGAAGTGAAAAAAAATAGATTTTGATGAGTTTACACGAGTAAAGTTCTTGAAATAGATAGAAGGAAAAAAAATATTCTGACTAGTTTACACTAGTAAACATCTTGAAACACAGAGAAAGGAGAAAAACGATTCTGAGAAGTCTACACTAGTAAACTTCTTGAAACACAAAGAAGAGAAAAAAAAAAAAGATTCTACGTGTATCAATTTACTACTTGCAACACATATTAAGGAAAAAAAGGTTCTACACGTATCGATTTTTTTTTTTTTAACAAGGTCGGGTAGTTGATATATTATCAAAAGCTTTGTTGGAGCAAGCTCCTGTTACAAACGACTGTAAAATGAAAAACATCTAAGCCATGAGATAGGAACATAGTCTCTTCTCCTAGGCTGGTGTTCAAGACTTCATGTATTTTTATGAGTATTCTAGTGTACTGCCTAACAAACTGACCTACTAGAAAGAGAAATTTACATGTCATGGATTCTCTGAGAGTTTTTCATGGCTTGTAGATTATTTGCTCCGGAGTTGGCTAGTTCTTCTTTTCATTTTTGACTAAGTTCTCTCCCTCATTGCTTGTGCTATTGTTTTTGTAATATGCCACTATGATTCCATTTGATTTTTTTCTTGTTCTTCCTTTGGCTTTGCATTCTGCTCCTTGTTTTGTTGTGCTTCCTTGAATTTGTAGTGCTTGAGGTACTTCTTCTTCTGCTAATGTTGACCGTTTTCCTTTTGACGGACACGGAAACCATTGGAATCAATGAATGAGGTTATCAGATTAATAACGACCCAGATTAAGTTGCATAGTTTGGAATCATGGGATGGACGATCGAGATTAACTAGAGGCACTAGTGGAAGAGGAGTCTGGAGGAACCGTTGCAGCCATCAATGATTAAAATCTACGGTCATCGGGCGCGAACAAGTCCGAACAATAACCAAGGAGAGGGGTGGGTTAATAAATGGAGATGGCATTTCAGGCGGAGAAAACACCGTGAGTGGTAAAAGGGGGGGTCACCTGATTCCACTGACCGGGCAACACATAGCAGTGGAGGAGAGAGAGAAAATCGCTTTTTGGGCGGGTAATCTCCGGGCTTGATGTAGGCCCGATATTGATGTGAACTGTCCGATCTATTGAGGACAAATCAATGATGGAGGAGATTCGCACAAGTTTGGTTGGACGGGCTAATCGACAACCATTGGATCGATCGCTAGATTTGATCAAGGATCGAAGAAAGGAGAGAATAGCGCTACGAAAAAGGCTTGGGAGAGTGGACCCGACGATAGATATAGATGCGATTGAAAGCTTTTTTGAAGTCCGGTTTAAGCGCTCGGTCATGTTTTTCCTTTGTATTTTGGTAGAAATGAGGTCCTAGAGAATAACAGAATTGAGGGAGGACCGAAATCTGGACATAACAATTAGGGAGGAGGACTGAGGTAAGGGGAGGGGTAGATGGGAGGCATGGATGCTCATAGGGGTTTTACGCTGCAATTGGTTGCTGAGTGGAGGGAGTGAAGGGAATGAAGGGATATGGGGTGAGCGAGTTGGGTAAGAAGAGGGGAGGGGGCTTAAAATGAATTTTGCACGCTTAGCAGAGGTAACATTGTGGGCTATTGTAGAAGGCAGGAAGGGGCTTTGAAACCAAAGTAGCATTATACTAACATGGAAGGTGAAGATTTCTTCATTGAGGTTACTTTTGCGATTTTTTTGAATGCACCCTCTATTCTTATAGTGCTTCAACATCGCCCAAAACCTACCTTCGATGAAATAGTTTGCAACGTGGTTCTTGTGACCATGATTGCAATCTTCCTTCCTACTGTTTCTCATACTAGAGTTTGAAGTTTCATGGATTTTCCTTTGCATTCCTGTGATTTCCTGGCTTTTGCTGCAATGATGTGTCCTTTGTTTCTTTTTGACTGTTTTTTTTTATTTATTGCTTTTATCCTTATGATTTTTCCTTGATTTTGGTGAGCTTTATACTTGTGCTTTTTGTTGCTCATTAAGGAACAGAGTTGTGATATTCTTCCTGGTTTTCACGAACCCGCCCTTCATTTTTTTCCACTGCTTGGTTTGCAAAATAATCCACCTGTTGATTGTGAATTCTCAAGACATGTCTGAAGATTACATTGCCAGAGCCTTCCAAGTTCTTCCTGATTCTTCTAAGAATTCTGTTCATGAACTCATTTCTTGGATTTTTGTTTCTTGCCATTGCCTCTATTATTATGGTTGAGTCTCCTATTATGATAGGATTTTGAATTTCTCTTCTTCTTTTTTTATTATTCTTATTCCCATAAGCAGGTTGTATGCTTCTACTTTATTATTTAAGATTTTTCCCAATCCCCATTCATATGTGACATTTTCTTTCCCATCATGATCTAGGTTTATTCCCCCTGCCCCTACTTTTCTCGGGTTATGCTTTGAGGCCCCATCAAAGTATAGAAAATATATATTCTGATGTTTCCTCGAGTTTGTCAGTTCCTCTTCACTGATTTTTATTTTCCATGTATTTCCTGAGGTTATCTTCCTGTGTCCTTTTTGTCCATTATTATTTATTATGGCTTTGCTAAACCAATCTCGCTCTTCCTGTTGAAGAGTGTCATAATCTATTGGCGTTGTTCCTTTGACATTGAGGATTTCAGAAGTCAATCCCCACGTTTTTTAGAGGGTCTTCCCTATCCTTGGAATTTTATTTTTGAAAATGCACTTATTTCGTGTCAACCAAATTTACCAACATAGAACTACTAGAATGCACTTCCATATTCTTTGAATTGTGACTTTCTTCTTCGTTGTGTATGGATAGGCCTTCTCAAGGTTCTGAAGAAATTTTGGCAATGGCTTTTCAAAATTTATTCTTATTTCCAATGGACTTATCAGTTGCTGCGAACATTTCCTGGCAAAGGTGCATTCTTGGAATAAGTGCTAAATATTTTCTTCAGCTTGCATGCATAATGGGCATCGTGTTGGGCCTTGAAAGCCTTTTTTTTTAAGTTGTCACTGGTCAATATTCTCCCTTTTAAAAGAGTCCAGATGAACATTTTGATCTTAGGTAGACTTTCTGATTTCCATGCTATTTTCCAAGAATCCCACTCTTGTTGATTTGGTTGTTCCTGAAGGATTTTATATCTAGTCCTAACTGTGTAATGTCCACCACTTGGGTCCCAGAGATAAACATCTTCCTCATCAAAGTGGATTGGTGCTGCCCCTTTTAGGAGCTACCTGATTTTGCTCCATTTCCCTTCCATATCTGTAGTAATTGCTAAGCTTTTCCAATCTTGCCACTCCTTTTGATTCCATAGAGAGATAGAGTGTAAAGTATTGAAACCTTTATCTTTCATCCACTCTTGTATGTCTTCAATTTCTAGATGAGTTTGAAGTGGTTCTTTTCCCATGATTCTGTCTTCCCAAATTGAAATTGTTTTTCCATTGCTTGGGATTTTAGAAATATATCTACTCATTAATGGAATTGTTTTTTAACCATCTTCCATACTGGGGTACATTGTCTTATTGGAATATTTCCATTAAGCAGTCTTTTTCCTGGTGCCATCCATATAATTTGATATAAGAGTCTTTTTTCCACTAGCTCTCTTTTCCTGTAATTAGTCTCCATACTATTTTCATTCCCAATGTTGCATTCATAAGCCTAGGTATCTGTATTGATAAGCCTCCTTGTTCATAAGGTAGTACTACTTACTCCCACATGACCAAGCTAAATTTTTTGTTTCCTTGCTTCCCCCCTTGCCACAGAAAGCTTCTTAAGATTAGCTCCATTTGTTTGTGGGCACTTGCTGGGGCCATGACTATGGTATATTGGTAGATAGGTAGTGTTGCAAGGAGTGCTTTGATTAGAATTACCCTTCCTACGATATTCAACCACATCATACCCCAGCTTTGTATTTTGTTTTCATTTTTTCAATTTGTTTAGTCCATATTTTTGTCTTCATGTTCTCTTTTGAGATTGGAAGTCTTATGTAAAAGAAGTGTGTCCATTTTTCTTGTATAGGGATGTCTATGATTTGTGAGATCCTTTGCATAGTTCTGGGACGGGTATTCCATCCACATATCCTGCATTTTGTGTTATTTAATAGCCCACCTGAAACTTGTAAAAAATCATCCAGAACTTGTTTGAACCTCCTTGCTATTATTGTTGATGCCCCTCCCAGTAGCAATGTGTCATCAGCAAAGAGTGAGTGGTTTATTGTTTTTACTCCTTTTTCTATTCTGATCCTTGTGATACTTCTTTCCTTTCTTTGATTTTCCAGAGCCTTGCTTAATGTTTTCGTCATTATAATATATAGGAAGGGGGAGAGAGGACAACCTTGCCTAAGGCCTCTTGTGCTTTGAAAGAAATAACTGGGCCTTCCATTTATGAGGGGGGCAATCCATGGAGTAGAAATGCATGTCTGTATGACTTCCACTATTTTTCTTGAGAAACCAAGTTTCTGGAGGACAACCATTAGATATGGGTGACTGACCTTGTCAAATGCATTTGCCATATCTAGTTTGATTATGAGGCCTTTTTCTTCCCTTAGCATACTGGAGTGAACCTCTTCCTGTATAATAATTACATTATCTATGATTTGCCTATTGGGCACGAATCCTCCTTGATTTTCAGATATGATTATTGGAAGTACTTCCTTGATTCTATTTGCAATTATTTTTGTTATTATCTTATATGAATAACTGTAGAGAGAGTTAGGGTGAAACCTGTTGAAAGTTGAGGGGTTTGCTTCCTTTGCGATTAGAGCAAGATAGGAGGATTTTGTGTTGCCTCTTATTTATTTTTTTTGGAAAACATTCTTCACCATTCTTAAGAAATCATTTCTGATTTTATACCAATGAAATCTGTAGAATGTTATTGTGAAACCATCTGGCCCTGGGGCTTTGTCCGGATGTAGGCTGCATATGGTCGCCACTACCTCTTCTTTTGTGGGATCCTTGCACATTGCTGCATTTTTTGATCTTTTTAATTTTTTTTTTTTTTTTTTGATTTAAGAAATCTTCACTTTCAGCCATTTCTTCGTTGGCTAAGAGTAAGTTCTTAAAGTGTTGATAGGCTGCTTTTTTTAGTTCGTTCACTCCTTTGACATCTTGGCTTTCGACTTGAATTTTTCTATTTAGTTTCTTGCTCTTCTTATCTTGATTGTGTTGTGAAAAAAAGATGTGTTTTTGTCCCCTGCCTTGAGCCACAAACTTCTGGATTTCAATCTTGCCTCTTTTTCTTGTTTCTTGTTTTCCCTATATATTTCCCAAAAGATTTCCTTTTCTCTTAGATAATCTTGCTTACTTTCTTCTTTGTTTTATTTTTCAGTTTGCATGCTGTCCATTTTCTGTTGTAATTCTTTTTTCTTTTCTTTTCTTTTTTATTTTATTTCATTTGCTCTTTCCCATTCCTTTAATTTGATTCTTGCGGTTTTTAATTTTGTTTCCCAAATATACTGTGGTGATCCTATTACTCTTGTCTCCCATGCTTCCTTGACTAATTCGTTGATTTCTCTATTGTTGTCCCAAATTGAGCTGTATCTAAATGGGAGTGGACCCTGGTTTTCCATTTTGTCCATGACTATTATCACCGGTTTATGGTCATATGTTGTGGTATGTAAAAATTTTTATTTTATGGAGTTGTGCACTACTGCTATGCTTTCTTGTATCAGAATTCTATCCAACCTTTCTTTTATATTACTTTTCCCACTCTTTTATTGCTCCAACTGTATTTCCCGTTGTTTGGCGGGATATCTATCAAGTTGTGTTGTTCCATTATTTCTTCTAGAATATCCCTCGATGGGTCTGTGTAATTTCCTCCAAACTTTTCTTCTATGCTTCTTACCAAATTTAAATCTCCTCCTAGTATTATTTTCCCAGCTTGCACTTCTTTTAGTGCTTCTTTTAAGGTGTCCCAGCATTGCTCTTTTTCCTTGTAGTGATTTGGAGCGTATATATTTATGACACTGTACCTCTCTTTTGTACTGATTTGCATTAGATCTGTTTGGATCCAGTGCTGATCTTTTTTGTATTTTATTAATTCCGAAGTTCCTTTTTTCCATATTGTACATATACCTCTTGATGCTCCTGTTGCCTGTATTGCTTCCCCTTCATAATTTCTATTTTTTTTTTTTTTCTATTTTCAGTCTCTTGGTTGTTTGTTTTTGTCTCCTGAATCATAAGGATGTATGGGTTTTCTTTTGCCAGAATGTCTCTTGTGGCATTTTCTTTGATGGACGATCCCATTCCTATGCAATTCTAGGAGACCACTATCATTATTTGCTTGTTGGGTGGTGCATGGCTCCTTTCCCTCTTTGCTGGATTTTTGTTGTTGTTTCTTGTACTCCTTCCTAAGAAGGTTTCCATAGGTTGTTGTGTTCCTAATGCCATTTCCTTTGCT
This sequence comes from Pinus taeda, assembly GCA_000404065.3. Taxonomy (NCBI): domain Eukaryota; kingdom Viridiplantae; phylum Streptophyta; class Pinopsida; order Pinales; family Pinaceae; genus Pinus; species Pinus taeda. The sequence goes on from APFE030325303.1 coordinate 246,960, forward strand.
GCTTCTTCATCCCTGATTTCTTTGTTTGTCTTTCTTCTTGATTTTTTTTGGGATTCTACATTTGGGTGTACTTCCTTTGACTACTTTCTAGTTAGGATTCTGTCTACTAGGGGGGGAAGAGGTATGAGTGTTTGATACCAGAGGGGATGAGGGGGGATTGGGGGTATGTTGTGGGGATCTGGATCTGGATTTGGATCAGGATCTTGGTCTAGGGGATGGGAGGGGTTGAAGGATCCAGAGGCTCAAAAGGTTTAGGGCTAGCAAGAAGGTTATTAAATTTTGTTGAAGGAGGATGGGGATCAAAGGATGTGGAGGGTTGTGAGGAAGATAGATTTGGTTGTTTTTGGACTGTCTTCTTTCTTTTAACCTGTTCCCATTTGTTTTTCGGGTCTTCACTGTTTTCATTTTCATTTTTTTTGTACATCTATTTGCAAAATGATTGTATTCGTGACATACCTTGCATTTGAAGGGGATTTGTTCATAATACAACTGTTGTGTGTGTGTCCACTGGTCCACTTTGATTTTGATGGTTTCTAGTAGCCCTTTCCCAAGATCCACTTCTACACAGATTCTAACGCATGCATGCATATTTTCCTTTGGCTCGCACCTGTCTATATATTTTCCAACTGCATTTCCTATGGCTTTGACTGAATCATTCCCCCAACAGTGAAGGGGAAGGTGTGGCAGTCTGACCCAAACGGGGACGACATTGGGAACATCCATTTCTGGGTTGAAATTCGGCGTCCATCTGTTTAGATACAAACCCTTAGTATCCATAAACTAAGGTCCATTCCTAAATATCAAATCTCGATCCTACTTGGTTTCAAAGTGGAAGGTGAAGTAACCTCTTCCACAAAACCTGATTGAGATTTTCCCATCTATTGACACAGTCCAGTTCCTTTCTACCCATTTTTGCATAGTTTTGGGCGATGGCCATAACCCAGTGAACTGCCCCACCAATCCACATTTTTCCAGAGAAAGTGTTGCTCTACAAGGAAGGGCGGGAGGGAGTGAGATTTCAGGAATATCCTCCAATCTTTTAACAAACTTAGTAACTGATGGTCTATTCTTTGTCGAGCCCATTGCAGAAATGAGAGAGGCAAAAGCTTTTATTGTTCCTTCATTTTCTTGTTGTTCGTTTGAAAGAGGCTCTCCGCCCTCTGATGCGTCCATGGTGCTCAGGCCCCAGCAGCAGGAGGCCGCTAAGGGGCAGCTATGAGCTGCTGCGAGCTTCTTGCTACGTTTTTTGGCTAGGGTTGCGCAGTTCCTTCAGCAAGCATTCCTTCCTTCACTTACGTTGTTAGTTTTCTAAAGAAGATATGGATTGGGATTTATTTCAGAACACGTTTTAAAATTTTTACATGTATCAATTTATTACCTGCAACACAGAGAACAAAATAAATAAATAAAATAAAATAAATTCTACATGTATCAAATTATTACTTGCAAACGTTGAGGGCCAAAGAAGCGGCATCTTTGATAGTATGAGTAGTCTTTTCATTAGTGATTTTGACAATATCCTTAGCCTTGCATCAGTGGCTTTGATGCTATCTTTGGTCTTGTCAGTTCCTGTTTTAATGAGATGAAGTGCCTCCTCCCCAACCTCCTCGACCTTGTTTCGAACTTGGGAGGCTGCATGTTAGGCATTTTCTCCAGTGGCCTAGGCATATTAATTCACATTCCTTACTGTTGATTCCATCAATCCCTCTATTTCATAATCTAACACAATTACTCGATGATCTTCTCTCATCATAACCTCCTTTGGTTTTTCCTTGCCTAGTTTAACCGTTGCCACTCCCATCGACTGGTTCTTTTGAAGCCCCTTAGATGACCAGACCATTATTGTCACCAATGACTACAACAAAAAACTTAGACCTATGATATAAATCATATACTCCCCACTCAATCTATTTCGATTCCTTGATGTTTTTCACGTTCAACAATAGTCCAACATTTCCTCTCCTTTATTTTTCCTCTGAATTGTTACTGCTCACCACTCAACTTGTTTCAATTCTTTGATGTTTTTCACACTAACAAGTATGCCAACACCTCCTTTTTCTATGAAATATCACAAGTTGTGATTGATTCTTCTATCACCATGAATGGCTTTTCCAAGTGCCTACTTCATGTTCTGGATCATTATTTCATTGTAACAAATTGTTTATTGTCTACTAACATTTGTGCACAAGCCCATGTGGGAACTAAACACGTATTATGCAAATGACGAGTGTGTATTTATTTGTCTAGTTCTAAATCACTACTCAAAATTATTTACCGACACTACAAATTATCAAGTACAACGGAGGCACCCAACATAACTCGAATTAGAAAATCAGAGAGATGCACAAGAATAAAACCAAATCTTATTGATCAAACTGCTTGGACAACCAATACATTATATAGGACATACATAGACAACTTCTAGGACAATCTAGGTCGAAATAATTCGGATCACCAATTCACAACACAAACTACGAAGACACAAGTCATGAAAGATAGACTTAAACACTAACTACGAGAATACAACTCATCAACTCTATGGACATGTCATTTCTACAATATTCCAACATCCCCTCCTTAATGGAGAAATGGATTTTCAACAATGGCTATTTGTTGTCTACATATTTCAAAGTTCATCTTTCCAAGAGGCTATGTAAAGATGTCAACTACATTCTCACTTCTATTACAATAGACTAAATTAATATCATTTGATTGTATATTTTCCCTTACAAAAGGATATTGGACTTCAATATGTTTAGTTCTGGCATGATAAATTGGATTATTTGCGAGCTTCATGGAACTGTGGTTGTCACATTTGATGCTTATTGGTCCTCTTTGTTTTTCTGCAACATCTTCAAGAATCCTCCTTAACCATATAGCTTCACAAGTTGCATTGGCCAAGGCTTTGTAATTAGCTTTTGTGGATGACAAAGAAACAATTGTTTGTTTCTTGCTTCCCCATGATACGACCCCGATCCTAAATTGAATGCATATCCAAAGGTTGATCTTCTATCATCAAGATTTCCAGCCTAATCTGAATAAAAAAAAACCTGCCTACTCAACATCATGTTCATTAGTATATAAAATACCAAAATAAAGTGTTCCCTTCAGATATTGAAGGACTTTCTTTGTTGCTTTCCAATGGCTTTCACAAGGCTTAGCCATAAATTGATTAAGGATGCTGACATAATATGCTATATCTGGACTGGTAGTGGTGAGGTAGTTCAAACTTCCCACAAATTGACGATACAAAGTTCTATTCACTTCTTTAGATCCAACATCATTATACAACTTGGAATTATGTTCCAAAGGAGTAGACACTAGTTTACATTATAACATATGAAACCTTTCAAGGATTGTCTTTGCATATTTTCTTTGTGTGATGATTGTCTTACCAGATTGCCTCCAAATTTCAAGACCCAAACAATAATGCAATTCACCAAGATCCTTCATTTCAAATACTTGTGACAACTAAATTTTAATTTCTTTAATCAACCTGAGTGCATTGCCTATTATGATAAGATCATCAACATACAAAGTTATTAAGGCAATGTTCCCATCTTCATCTCTCTTGATGTACAAGTTAGGATCACTTTTGCTTCTCAAGAAACCTTTTTCATAATAAAAAAAGAAAAAAAAAACAATTTCACATACCAAGATCTTGGTGCTTGTTTCAAACCATAGAAAACTTTCTTTAACCTATAAACAAGATGCTCTTGTCCCTGCTTTACAAACCCTTCATGCTGAACTGAATAAACTTCTTCTTCTAATTCACCATTCAAGAAAGCAGATTTGACATCTAGTTGATGCATTTTCCAAATTTATTTTGTAGCTAATGTAATCATGATTCTAATTGTATTCATTTTAGCTATAGGTGCAAAAGTATCTTCATAATCAATACCTTATTTTGTGAATAGCCTTTTGCAACCAATCTAGCTCTATACTTATCAATACTACCTTCAAGATTAAGATTTGGTTTGAACAACCATTTGCATCCTATGGGAACTTTATCTTTGGGAAATTTTGTTAATTCCCATGTCTCATTCTTCATTATGGATCTATATTCTTCATTCATTGCTTCTTCATAACTTGAAAGTTCTACAACATTCATTACATGAGACATCAATGCATAATCTTTATACCTTATAGGTAGTCGAATTTGACGCGATGACCTCCTTAGAGTTTTACTAGTTTCATCCTTCTTTCTGCTTTGTGGAGTCTCTTATTCTCTTCTTGGAGTGTCATGACTATTGGATGCTTCTTGCTCTTGAACCAGTACCTGTTCATGTACCTGTTGTTGTACCTGTTCCTATTCAAAACTTGCTTCTATTTTGACATAATCATCAATATCATGCCATACACATGTGTTATTCATTTTATCACCTTCATCTACATTTTCATGAAACACCACATCCCTACTTGCAAGCAATATATGTGAATTAGGATCAAATGACTTGTATGCCTTTTGATCATCACAATAACCAATGAATGTGCACTTAATTGATTTTGCATAAAGTTTTCTTCTTTCATCTTTTGGAATATGTGCAAATTCCTTGCTTCCAAAAACTCTTAAATGATTCACTTTTGGTTTATATCCATAAAATGCTTCAAAAGGTTTTTTTCAAATTTAAACTTTTGGTTGGACTTCTATTTTAAATAAATAGCAGTATTAATGGCTTCAGCCCAAAAACAATTAGAGATATTTTTACCTTGAAGCATGCTTCGTGCACATTCCACTAGAGTTCTATTTTTCCTCTCAGCAACTCCATTTTGTTGAGGTGTATGAGGCATTGTAAATTGTTGTAGAATCCCATGACTTTTACAATATTGATTAAAAACTTTTGATTTGTATTCTCCCCTTGATCAGATATAAGAATTTTGATGTATTTCCCAATTTGTTTTTCCACCATGTTTCTGAATTCCTTAAAGTACTAAAAAACATAACTTTTCTTTCTTATGAAATAGACCCAAGTGTATCTAGATCCATCATCAACAAAAATAAGAAAGTACAATGCTCCTCCAAGAGATCTAGTTTGCATAGGTCCACATACATCAATATGAATTAATTCAAGTATTTCTTTTTGCCTTTTTTCTTCATGTACAGGAAATTCCTCTCTATGTTGCTTGCCAAATGCACATGCTTCACATTCAACATGATTATTCTTGATAACATGAAGACCTTCAACCATTGTTTTTCTTTGAAGTAACATTAAATCATTGTGATTTAAATGCCCATGCCTTTGATGCCATAACTTTTTTGTTGACATTGTTGTAGATGCCAATGCTTGATGCCCTGTCCTGGTCACATCTAGCTTATACAAGCCTCCAACTTTGGTACCTATGGCAATAACCTTGTAGCGATCCTCGATATCTTTAGCAACACACTGTGATTTGAAAAATTCCACCTTTAGATCTTGATCAACAATAGTAGAAACATAAATTAAATTCCTTTTTATACTAGGAACATACATCACATCATGGATCTGTCTTTCTTTTCCATTAGGTAACATCACACCTATTATTCCATATCCTTGAACTTGAAGGGATCTGTTATCTCGTAGATAAACACATGTCGTTAGGATATTCCGACACATAGGAAATAGTTAAGTTCAACTTGGTCTAGTATAGAGTTAGGTATAGAGTTAGGTAAAGTGTGTTTGTTTACCGTTGTACATTTTGTAACTTACAATCCGACGATCACGATATGTAGTGATCCGACGGTCCATTCTCTCCTCGGTATTACCGACACTTGATCCGTGGCTTGACACCCGATTGGTCCATGAATTCTATTTAAAGCGCATGGAGGGTCATTTGTAGGTTTACCGTGCATGAGAGAAGCTTATGTAAATTTTCATTCTTTTATTAATAAATTGCCTGTAGTAGCCACGTTGGCGCAGGCCGTGGACTGTTTCCCTCTCTGAGGGTTTTAACCACGTCAAAATACTGGTGTATTGATCTGTGATCTGTTTGTGAGCGGTGTCCTTTTGGTGTTCTGTCTGAGGAACTTACCCTGTAAATTCCTACAATTCAAGAGCCGACAAAAAAACCTAAATGTCTTGGATTGTATCTCTAAAAATATAGCGAACCAAGATCTGAAATTCGGGCCCGATCTTCACCAAAATTGCAGCTCAAATGGGTTTTAATTTCAGAGTTTGAAACTTCGCAGAAAAATAACTATAGCGAAAATTCCACGATGAACTATTTGAGATGGAATTCTGGAGTTTTCAAAAACCCTAACTTCCTCAGATCATATCACCGACAATATAGTGAGAGAAGATCTGAAATTTGGACTTGAGGTTTAGAACGATTTCGGGTCAAATGAGTTTTTGTTTTAGCTTTTGAAACTTTGTAGAGAAAAAGTTATAGTGAAAATTCCACGATGACCTGTTTGGAGCAGCGAAATTTTAGAATCCAAAGCTCTGATGCCAAATGTTATGAAACTAGCTCACAAAAAGATAGAAAAGATAGATAAACACCTTAGAAATAAGCCTCTTCGAGGGGGAAACCTCCTTTACATTACAACAAATATGAAAATTCTGGATTGATACAATGACAAGATCCTTTCTATATATAGGAGGTCAAGTCATAATATAAATCAGAGTCGACATAACATAGTATGTAGGCACAATATAACAATAGTGGGCTTCTATGGGGCACAATAATAACAATATGGGGACTACATGGGCACAACAATATAATAAGGGGGTTGTACTAATAACAATAAGGGGTTACACTAGTAGTATAGGGACCTAACAAACTTTTATATATGATCTCACTGCCTAAAGTTTTATAACATTTGGATGCTTGAGGTTATAGATTGAGCAAGTAATGTGCTTGCCTCAATTTCTGAAGTATATCCATTAGAATTGTATTAGTGTTTCTTTGAGTAAAATCGAACATTCTCACCTTCTATGTTGCATTTGTTGGTCATAAACATTGCAACTATCTCCTGTCTCTTTATGTTATTGTGAATCTCAGTCTAGATCCTGTAATTAAATAGGGGGTTGAACATGTACCTCTTGACTAGTTATGGTATATGGATATTAAATAATTATTTAATAATTCTTGGGTATTTGGTTTTTTTTGAACCTATAAAATGGAAACTCACTTTGTTTATTTTTTCTTTGAAAATGGTAAAACTTATCATAATTAAGCTGTCAATTAACAATGAGGAGAACCATCATCATCCGTATATCTTTACATTTTTTTTTGACATTTGAGAAAATTAAACTATTATCCAATTATAACAATTTTGAGTTTTATTCCAAAACTAAAAATAAATTCAATTTAAATAGTATTAAAAAAATCAATATTATTCTCCATCAACACTAAGACTATTTAATTAATTTATATACATTAATAATTAATAAGATTTAATTAATATATTTTTTTAAATTCAATAATTAACTTAACAATTATTTAATTTATTGTTTTAGATATTAAATTTTTTATTTATATTATTTTTTGTTCCATTTAAATATATCAATTTATTAATAAAAGATGAAAAATAACATTAAAAATAAAAATAAAAAAGTTTGAACTTAATATATAAATATAATATTGATAATCTTTAATTTAATATGAAAAATATAAAATAGAATATAGGATAACAAAAGGTAAAAATTATACGCTTGATTGTCAAAATTTTTAAAAACTAATTTGATTTTATAATTTTTTTATAACAATTAAAATAAGTGTGACTTATAAAATTTTAATAATAAAGATCGATCATGTAGGATCTCAAGGAAATCCAAATATACCATACTGAATGTGTTAAGGAAATAGAACACAATGTTGATTGGTTTTTTATAAAATTTTTGGAGACTATTTCAAAAAAGATAATAGGGATTTTTTATTTTTATTTTATTTTTATTTTATTTTCATTTTATTTTTTATTTTTAACTATGATTAAAATAGACAATAAAGTTAAATGCTCTCAAAGTTGGTAAACTAAATTCAAATAGTGCTTCCAAAACCAAAGTGAAGCCAACAAAATAAAACTGCAAATACTTGCTCTAAAAATATAACTATCACATTTAATTACAAAGATGTCACTATCACATTTAACAAATTCGAATTAGTGATTTTTTTTTTTCATTATTACCATGCATTGATATTAAACATTAAAGATGTCCCACTTAACAATCAAAATATTGTTTTCTAATTTTTAAGTTTGGGATTGTTTAAAGTTCAAAGTCTATTAAGAAACTTGATCTTGATGATTGGCTCATCATAGTGGTGGAATTTCCAAGTTTCATATTTTCTACACACATTAATAAAGAAATTTATGTGAAAGTGCCACCTTTATTATTATTATTTTTTTCTATGTTATGATTGGTTCGCTGGAAAATTTTGAAATTTCAAATCATTCGGAATCAACCCAAAAACTAACAAATTTTCTTTGGAAAAGTATGACCAAGGCTACATAAAACCATGATTTAAAAATAGCCTTACCAATTTAAAAATTGTTAATGTTTTTTAATGATTTTATTTTATTTATTTATTTTACCTATTTTAATAATTGGTTGATTTATATAATATGATAAATAAATAATAAATATAAATAAGCTAATTAATTATATAGGTATTAATTTTTTATAAGCGATTGACTCTAAGTCTACGAGGCTACAACTCTACCCCTTGCGTTGCACCAGTGACTTCTTAGGAGGAAACACATTGTCTTAACCATTAGCCCACTCAAGCTGTTTATATAGATAATATAAGGAAGTAAGATTAATTAATTTATAATATAAATTATATTTATTTACATTATATTTATTTAAAAATAAACTAAATATAAAAAGCAATTTAAACCACATATAAATTTTATAAAATATTACATTTATTTTATAATTACTACTTATAAAATATTTTTCCTAAATTAAAAGTAAATAAATAATTATAAAATTATTTGAAACACTTTATAAATTTTCTTATAAAACAATATCCATTTAGAATATAGAAAATGAATTCTTGTGCTCATTTTAACTATTGCCTATTGCCTCAGGGTTGTTTCCAAGGTTAGGAGTAACCTCCCAAACTACACAATTAATGGATTCACAATTGAAACACCAGCAAGGAAAATTTTAAGGGTTAATATTTGTAGGTGGGCTAATTTTCCATGTTTTTTCCAAACAAAATATTCACTAATTTCCATTTTTCTAAAAATGAGTCACCCAAATTTTATAGTATAAAATTATTTCATCTTAAACTCCTCAAAAATTACTTATAAGAATTATATAACATTATTTAGAAATTTGCATACTTTTACAAAAATATTGCTCAAACTTTATAGATTATATAGGATAGACTACAAAATTCACCAAAATTTCTAAAGTTCAAAATAAATTTCTATCCTTACAATTTTACTTGACACCAACTACAAGCATTGCCCTATATATGTTATAATAGCATCAACAATCATCATGCCGCTTGCTCTCAACAATCCTTTGTTTGTTGCAAACCATTTTGGAGATGTGTTGGATTGCCGTGCGGGCCACTAAGACCAACAAAGTTGAACTGAACTAGACGAAAAAAACATACGAACACATAAAATTTGGCGAGCGTGCTGCCCATCCGAGGAGACTTTTATGTTGTAAATTCCAACCAGCTAGTCGATGGGTTTACGGAAAGCTGTGATATGTGTGAGCTATAACACATCTTCCTCTCTGATGCATGCCAGACTGTTAGGCGTTTCACTGACGCTTCATTGCATTGATGGGTTGAACAACGAACAACGTTGTACTGACCTCGTGGAGTGCTTCTCGCCCTCTTCGGGGATGGAAAGGAGTTATGTAGGTATTTCTGTCAGCTGTTATGTCACCAAATTTAGGCACAGTGTGGCTTTGGCTTAGAGTTGCAAGGTCTCAATGCTAAAGGATTTGGGGTATTTTCTATATCTGCAACAGCTGAATCTGAATAACAATGGTCTTACAGGAGAGATGCATCCCGAGTTGGGAAATGTTCCAAATCTGAGTAGTTTGCAACTCAAGAACAATGGGCTGAATGGAGGAATTCCTACGGCTATTTGAAATTTGTGTGATAACATAGTTGAGCTGGTATTGAGATTTAATAACCTATCAGAGAGCATTCCTGAATCTGGAAACCGGTCTAATATAACTTGCTTTCAGTTCCATATATGTGAGGTGAATAATAGAATGCAATAGTCATTGTAAATTGCAATATTTTCAGGATGAACCACATTTGTTGGTTTGAAATGGGTGGACAAATGATTTATCTTGTGATTTACGCCGAATATTTTTTCTTAAACTTAATATGGATCACAGAAACCTCAATTCAACATCAAAAAATAATTAAATAAACTCAATTGTTTCAAGTAACACAAATCAAACCAAACCACTGCAAGTTTCAGATATAAAATCCGTACCAAGGCAAGTTTCAGATATAAAAGCCGTTCAAGTCTTATCCGAAAGAGAGGCAGGCCCTACCTATACGGGATTAATGAGTATACTAGTAAGAGAAGCAATCTATGAACTGTTAGATTTAAAATAATTAAAAAAAAGGTAGAAAAAAATACAACTTACATTGATGACAAGAAGTTAACATCCCAAGGTGTGTACATGTCTTTATCCTTGAACGCAAAGGCTATCAAACTTCTCGTTCCACTCCTAAATACCATCTTCCCCAATGCACAACTCACTCGTGAAATTCCTCTTGAGAGGTCTCCGCTTGAAGGGCGAGTTGAACTTGCCTTGACACCCATGCACTTGATAACCATTGTAAATCTCAAATTATCTTCTTCCTCATCAGCGACCAACGAGAGGCCATGCACAACCATACTAAAATGGAACTTCAGTTGAACTTGCCTTGACACCCATGCACTTTATAACCATTGTAAATCTCAAATTATCTTCTTCCTCATCAGCGACCAACGAGAGGCCATGCACAACCATACTAAAATGGAACTTCAGTTGAACTTGCCTTGACACCCATGCACTTGATAACCGTTGTAAATCTCAAATTATCTTCTTCCTCATCAGCGACCAACGAGAGGCCATGCACAACCATACTAAAATGGAACTTCTTCGTTGTCACGGGCAACCATTTCTGCAATTTCAATGCCATCTAACAGACCCGGGATCGATTCCCTAGCAATGCAAAAAAGAAAACCACAAAAGCCATATGTATTCCCTCGTGCAACCTTGCTTTCGAATTTATAGCACACGAAGATCAAATCCCTGTTGAGATTTTCTGTTTGGAGAAAAATAGGAAAAAATCTCAGCTCAAGACAACAATAGAATTCAGGTCTTAGATTAACTCCAGTTTGTTGGGAGGGAGTTAATGCCTCCTATATTTGATGTGAGGGAGTTAATGAGCTGTTAGATTCTCTATGCTATATAACAGACAACCATTCGGATGGTTTGCTAAGAGTGTGAGAGTTTTAGTGAGGATTTCTTGATGTAATCTCCAATTTGATTAATAAATTCCTGATGTCTATGTTTGGTGGACGTAGCCCAGATTGGTTGGGTGAACCACGTTAAATACTGTGTCATATGTGTTTGATCTTCTGCTGTGTGTTATTTAATTTTGCTGTGCACCTGGACCAACAATTGATATCAGAGCATGTTGGAGGTGCTCTAGGTGCTGCCTGGAGAAGCTGAGCTTGAAGCAGAAGGTGCGTATTGCTGTCGTTGTTGGTGCGTGGAGAGCGCACTGCCTTTTGCTGGAGAAATTGGAGAGCACGTTGCTGGAGTGGGGCTCTACAAGAAATACGCGTTAAATATTGGTATGTTGCAATGCGTGGAGCTTGATTGGTTTGTTGAACTGCGTGGAGCCTGTTTTTTAAATCTATGGAGCGTATTTTATTACATTGCTGGTGCGTGTTTTTTAAAATATTGCTGGTGCTGCGTATTTCTATAAACCGTTTTTTTTTTTATATACCTGGTGCGTATGAGGGATATACCTGGTATCTGCTGTGCGTGAAATTGGTTCTGAGTATGTTTAATAGCCCGTTAGTTTTCCAAAACTTTCACCAACTTCAGGCTCAAAAATAGTGTTAGCCAAATTCCGTTGCTGTGCTGGTGGGGCTTGTTTCTTTCCCAAGTCTAAAGTCGTTCTCTCACAATTGCCAAATATAAAAGAAACAAATTATTGGAGGTCAGTATTTCACTGCGGCAAGCTGTGGTTTTCGAAGAGCCTTGCGTTCGCTGTTGAAGACGGTTTGGCATAAAAAAGATGCAGTCTCAAACTCTGTTGAGACTCTGCTCATCTAAAAGGTTTTAAAATCAATTGCATATGGTATTGACCAAATTTATTATACTCTCAGGCTTGAAATACTAGTCCAGGTACCACGCCAGACGACCGGTTCGCCAATCGAGCATTTCTCGCCTGTGTGTACTTATCTTCCAGAGTGTTTCCAACAATACCAATAAATGTGTGATGACACTGCAAGATAATATCTAGAGTTTTTCATAGAGGTTGTGAGATTTTGGATCCAACTAGTGGAAATTCGCAATATATTAGTTCATGAACCGGTACACTGCAGGTAGTTCACTGCAAGGTAGTTGTTTGATACTCACGTAAATACACTTTACATTTGAAAATATGTATGCGGTCACCTCGCCCATTTTACAGTTGAAAATATGTAAGCGGTCACAGCAATTTTTTTTTTTTTTGTTGTGTAAAAACAAACGCAGAGG
>APFE030325314.1:0-22950 GCA_000404065.3 Pinus taeda
CCACTCTTAGCCTTTCCTAGTATTACCTTGTATAGCCTAGATTTTCCTAGCTTAGCTTAGCCTACTCTACCATAACTTAGCTTAGCCTACTCTAACCTAGCCTACTGTAGCCTAGGTTAGCCTACTCTTGCTTAAGCTAGCTTAGTCTTACCTTCTCTAACCTAGCTTTCTCTAGCCTATGCTAATCTACTCTACCATAGCTTAGATTAGCCTTCTCTAGCCTACTAGCGCAGTCTAACCTATCATAGCTTACTCTAGCCTAGTCTACTTTATCCTAGCCTACTCTAACCTACTCTAACCTAGCCTAACCTAGTCCACTCTAGCTTAGCCTAGCCTAGCCTAATCTACTCGAGCTTAGCCTAGCCTAGCACACTCTAGCCTTCCATACTCTAGCCTAGCCTAACTTAGGTTACTCTAGCCTACCCTAGCTTAAACTACTCCAACATAACCTACTTTAGTCTTGTCGAGCCTAACCTAACCTAGCCCACTCTAATCTAAGCTTGTCTAGCGAAGCCTAGTCTAGCATATCCTATTCTACTTTAATTTACTCTAGCATAGTCTAGCCTAGTCTATCCTACTCTAACTTAGCTTAACCTACTCTAGCCTAGCCTATTCTAGTCTAACCTACTATGTCCTAACCTAGTCTACCCTACTCTAATGTATCCTATCCTAGTCTACTTTATAGTACTTTAGCCTACTGTAGCCTAGCCTACCTTAGCCTACTATATCCTATTATATCCTAGCCTAGCTTATCTCAACATACCCTAGCCTAGACTTTCCTACATTAGCCTATCTTAATTTCTGTTTATAGTTTCCTATCGTGTTCTGCTCTAACTTACTCTAACCTAACCTACTCTATCATGACCTAGGTGAGCTTAGTCTAGCTTAGCCCTCTCTAACCTAACCTATTGTAGCCTAACCTACTATGGCGTAACCTACTTTAAGCTACTCTACTCTAGCCTAGCCGAGCCTACTTGAGAGTACTTTAGCCTAGCCTAGCCTAAACTAACTTAGCCTACTCTATCTCTTTTTATCCTAGCCTAGCCTTGTCTACATTACCCTAATCTACTCTACCCCAGCCTATTTTCACTATATATTTGCCTCTCTTCTCCTTGTCTAACCTACTCTAGAATATCCTAGCATACTCTATCCTATTCTAGCTTAGATTAGCCTATTTTCATCTAACCTACTCTAGCCTAGCTTGCCTTAGCCTACTCTATCCTTAATTATCCTAGCCTAGCCTATCTTAGCCTACTTTATCCCATCCTAGCCTAGACTATCCTTAACCCACTCGTGCATACTAGCTTACTAGCCTACTCTACTGTAACCAACTCCAGCCTACTAGCCTACTCTACCCTACTCTAGCCTAGCATACTTTAGCCCATACTATTATACTCTAACCTACTCTAGCCTACATTAGCCTACTCTAACCTACTATAGCCTACCTTAGCCTACTCTAGGCGAGCATATTCTAATATGATCTACTCTATCCTAGCCTAACTTAACCTACTCTACTCTAGTCTAGTGTAGCCTACTTTAGCCTAGCGTAGCCTAACCTACCTTAGCTTGCTTTATCCTACTCTAGCCAACTCTAGCCTTAGTTTAGGCTAGCTTAGCTTAGCCTCCCTAGGCTAGCCTAGTCTAGCCTAGCCTTACTCTAGCCTACCCTACCTCAGCTTGCTTTATAGTGCCCTAGTCTACTCTAGCCTTACTCTAGCCTAGCATAGTCTACTCTAGCCTCGCCTAGCCTACTTTAGCCTACTCTACTCTATTTGACCCTACTCTAGCCTATCTTACTCTACTCTACTCTACTCTACTCTACTCTACTATAGCCTACTCTAGCCTAGCCTAGCTTACTGTGGCATATCGTAGCCTACTCTGGCCTATTCTAGCCTAGTCTCGCCTATCCTAGCCTAGTCTAGCCTAGCCTAGTCTCGCCTAGCCTACTCTACTCTACCTTATCCTACCCTACTCTAGCCTAGCCTAGTGTACTCTAGCCAACTCTACTCTACTCTATTGTAGCCTAGCTTAATCTACTCTAGCTTAGCCTACTCTAGGATACTATAGCCTAGCCTAGCTTACTCTATCCTACTCTAGCATAGTCTAGCCTACTCTAGCCTAGCCTAGCTTACTCTATCCTACTCTAGCATAGTCTAGCCTACTCTAGCCTAGCTTAGAGGAGTGAGTACACAAGCTTAGTTGAGCTTACTCAAGCCTACCTAGCCTATTCTAGTCTAACCTACTCTAGTCTAGGCTATCTTAGCCTTCTCTACTCTAGCATATTAGGCTACTCTAGCCTACCTTAGCCTACATTAGCCTATCCTATCCTAAGCTAGCCTAGCCTACTCTATCCTATCCTAGGATATCCTAGCCTACTCTAGCTAGCCTATCATATCCTACTCTACTCTAGGCTAGCCTAGCCTACTCGACTCTACTCTAGCCTAACCTAGCCTATCATATCCTATCATATCCTCGCCTACTCTAGTCTAACCTAGCCTACTCTACTCTACTCTAGCCTAGCCTAGCCTACTCTAGCCTAGCCTAACCTAGTCTACTCTATCTTATCCTAGCCTACTCTACTCTACCCTAGCATAGCCTAGCCTAGCCTAGCCTCCTATCCTAGCCTAGCCTACTCTACTCTACTCTCACTTAGCCTACTCTACTTTAGCCTAGCCTATCCTGCTCTACCCTATCCTACTCTACTCTACTCTACTCTACTCTAGCCTAACCTAGCCTAGCCTACTCTCTCCTACTCTACTCTACTCTAAGCTAGCCTACCCTAGCCTACTATACTCTAGCCTAACCTAGCTTAGCCTACTCTACTCTAGCCTACTCTAGCCTAGCCTACTCTACTCTAGCCTACTCCACTCTAGGTTACTCTAGCCTACCCTACTCTAACCTAACCTAGCCTACTCTAGCCTGGCCTAGCCTACTCTAGTCTATCCTAACCTACTCTACTCTAACATATTCTAGCCTAGCTTACTCTAACCTATCCTAGCCTAGCTAACTCTACTCTAGCCTAACGTGTCTTACTGAAGCCTAGCCTAGGCTAGTCTACCCTATCTCAGCTTAGCTTACTCTAGTTGACTATCCTACTCTAGCCTAATCTACTCTAGGCTAGCTTAGCCTACTCTAGCCTAGCCTAGCCTAGTCTACTCTAGACTAACATAGCCTAGTATACTCTACACTAGCCTAGCCTACTCTACCTTAGCCTAGCCTCATAGCCTAGCCTATCATACTCTATTCTAGCCTAGTCTAACCTAGTCTACTCTAGCCTACGCTAGCCTACTCTAGCTTAGCCTAGCCCACTTTACTCTAGCCTAGCCTACTCTATCTTATTCTACTATAGCCTATCATATTCTACTCTAACCTACCCTAGCCTAGCCTAGCCTACTCTAGCCTATCCTACTCTATCATAGCCTAGTCTAACCTAGTCTACTCTAGCCTAGCCTACCTTAGCCTACCCTAGCCTATTGTATCTTAAGCTAGCTAGCCTAGCCTACTTCATTCTACTAAATTTATAAGAGTTTATCTATATACATATTGTAGTTGAGGCAATTAATCAGTGTTAAAAAAACATTGACTTTTAATTTTATTTTATAGTATGTATTTGAATATAAAAGCATTATAATTTTATTATTATATAATTCAATAATTTTTTCTATTATACATTAATTTATTCTCATTAAACTTAATAAACTAATAGAAATTATATATATATATATATATATATAAAAGTATATATATAATATAGATGTTGTAATGACATTATATGCATTAGAATTTAATTTTATAATGGTAAATTTATAATATTTTATCAAAAACTTTTTTTTATATTACTTAAATTAACAAATACACCATATTAAACACAACTAAAGATAGTATAATATAAGTTTAATAATATAAATTAATTATCTACTTCAAAAATCATTTTAAAAAAATAATCAAAACTAAATATATTAAATAAAAAGAATTATTTAAAAATAATAATAATATAGCATTAAATTAAAATAACATAACCTATATTAAAATATTATATATACAACCAAATTGACATAGAAATTTAATAAGAGACATTAATAACAACATATTTATAAAAAGTAAAAGATCAACACTCATTTAATATAAAACCATATTGTTTCATAAATTAGATTCAAGCAAACCAAAAATTAGATTTAATTATAAGAGGGCAACCGTGAAAAAGACAAGTTACACTAACTAATTTTTATCGTAAGTAAATAAAGCTAAACTACAAAAGAATTAAGTTGTTGGAAAAATTATAAGAGAAGGGGCGTCGTGAAAAATGGATTTCCTGGCCAAGGTTACAGCAACTTATTTTTATAACTCATATCAAACTGCACCCAATTTAAATAAAGCTAAATTATAGAGGAACTGAATAGAAACTATGGTACACCATAAAAAAACTGAACAAGTGGAGAAACAAAATATTGAACATATTGGAATGTTTAAAGTACATGCAAATGAAAATACAACAAATTCCATTAATGGGAAACTATAATGATTTAATAAGGGCTGTATGCCTGGAATAGTGATTGGATGAGAAGGAACTTTAATTATGAGTGGAGAAACCAAGCAAAGGATGGAGGAATGGGAAAATTAATTATTGGCTGGATTGGTAACTAATAGAAAACCATTTCAGAAAATTTAAATAATAGAAAACAATTTCAGAAAATTAAAAGAAAGAAAAATCACAGAACTCTTGATTTCAATGATTACACCGCTCAAAACTTAACACAATGATTACACCGCTCAAAACTTAACACAAGAAAACTGAAATAAAAGGACTAGGGTTTCAGAGATTAGAGGTAATGTACCTGCAATTAAAGCCCTGAGAGTTATTGGGGAGGAGCAGTGAGTAAACCATAGCGGGCTCTTTAATTGGAGGTTACTATTCATCATAGCAATACAACATAAATTAATCCCTTCCATTTGATATAGGCAGAGATAAGAAACTAAACAATAAAGGAATTACATGAAACTACATCATGGTAAACAAGTGGATGGAATGATGATATGGGTAAAGAAAGTAACAGAAAATACACTCAAAATTAAAAGAATATACCCTGTTCCTTGTGTAGTTTGAGCTGAGGAAACCCCGATTTCCTGGCACAAGAAATTAACAAAACAGAAAATGGAAGTGAATGGGATGGCTGAATTTGACAGTAGAGATTAGAGGAATTGAGGAGGAGCATAACCCATCTCACAACAATTTTGAAGGAAAAAAAAAGGAATACATTGCAATGGATCGCGTCTATCAAAGTAGAGAAAAACAAACGGAGCAGAAATGTACCTGAAATTAAAAAACGCGCAGAGAAGATGGCCGCCTTTCCTTTGAAGCTATGGAGTTGTTTGAGCAATAGTGGATGATCCAATTGCCTCCTTATACAACATGAGGCTAGGGACGCAGAGAAGATGGCCGCCTTTTCTTTGAAGCGAGGGAGTTGTTTGCACAGTAAGACTCCTTCATATGACAGACATGGCACAGGCACACTCGCAAGCACACAGACTGAGATGCCCAAGCACATATACCAGACCAAACCAAACACACATAAACATACCACAAATAGACACATCGCACCAAACAAGAGAAGGAAAAAGTAAATGAGAAATTACATCGGACCAGACAAGAGAAGGAAAAAGTAAATGAGAAATTTCTGGAATCTTAGTAGATATATGTAGGGTTTCTCACGGATATATTAGCCTTCTTTTTTAAATAACGGTTTCAGAGACAAATCCGTGTCTCTTCCACAAATTTAAAATTGGTCTACCGCACCGTCTTAAAAAAAAAAAAAAAAGCATAAAACGTTCATGTTTTTCTTTCTTTTAATTTCGATTCAGGCTTTCTTTTCAGTTTCTTTTAATCACTGCGTTTTATGGTTTCGCTTCTTCAGTTTCTTTTAATCACTGCGTTTTATGATCAATGATTTAATGTTATTTTTTAAATTTGAAATAAGTTTCACGTTTTTCATTCCTTTAATTTCTATTTATCGGTTTCGTTTTTTCAGTTTCTTTTAATCATGGGGCAGAATCTAATGATGGAACAACTAACGCCAAATTTTTAAGAAATTAGAAATGGAATTAACGGATATATGGAACTATTGTCTGTTTCACAGAAAATCTCTCTTTTTTTTTTTAACAGATGAGTGAAAATTTTACAAATTATTTACACTGATGTATTAACTATGTTTTTGTTAATTATCGTTAATTATTTTTTATTACTTGTTTTTAATAATAAAAGCATTATATGGATATCTTCCTGAATTTTGCAATAGTATAATATAGAGTTTCCTTTTAAGAAATATTGGCCCTCTCTAATTAAACAATGTTTCTTTTATTAAATTGAAGCAATTGTTTTATTAATAATAATTTCTTATTTAATGAATAATGTTAATATAATATATATATATATATGAATATATATAAAAAATATATATAAATTCCTTCATTTCTGAAATCTTTAAAATTAATTTACCTCACCATCAAAAAAAGTTTGCATGATCTTTTTTTCTTTTAATTTCAATTCATGATTTTTTCTTTCCTATTTATTTTAATTCCTACATCTTATTAAGATGTCTCTATCAACAGTGATTTACTATTTCTTTTTCAAATTTAGAACAATAACCCAAATTTCTGAACACAATGCTGATGACAATTCTTTAAAACAATAATGATGAGAATTCTTTAAAACAATAACTCGTGACTAACCTAAAGGACAAAGATCAAATCCATAATATGTTGGCCACGATTTATTATTGAATTGAAGAACTCACCTAGTGACTCATTCTGATTTGATCCCTTGAAATATGGAGTTGAATTTTTTTTATGAAAGGTTGATAAAGTGGATGATAAAACAATAGAAAGTAATTCCACTAAAGGACAAAGACAAGTTCCCTAATATGTAGGCCATGATATATTATTGAATTGAAGAACTCATTTAGTGACTCCAATCATTGGAATTTGATCCCTTGATATATGGAGTTGAAATTGTTTTATGAAAGGTTGATAAAGTGGATGATAGGGTAAGCATGATTATGCATTAGTACAAATGAATTTTATTTTCAGTTTTTATCATAGACTTCTCCACTAAATGAGAATCACTATAACAAGTAATTGTTACCTCATTAATAATTTAATGCAAGGGGATTCTATTTTCAAATATAATAGATGTGGTGCTAAATAATAATCTTGGTGTCATGAATTTACTACTCATCTAAAATAAGGCTATGAGGTATGTGAATAGTTAGAATAGACGATTCAATGGGTATCTTCCCAAATGGATATTGTATAAGAAATCATTTAAATGGGATGATTTTCTTAAGTGCCATAAAAAAAATCCATGCAATTTTCTTTCATATGGACATGAATCAAGAAGAGGTAAAGGATTCATGGAATTTAAATACTAATCATTTTGAATTTTCATTTAATGAGGATAACAAGGTCTTGAAGGAGCCCTTCAAACCTAAGGGTGTAATGAATATACTCTAGGATGTAATAATTTTTTGAACTAGTGATCCTAAATATTAGTATGAAGGTGTGTCCATGGAAGAAACACCCCAATCTATGAAGAATGTCAAGTGAATAACAATCAAGGGAATATTATTCATGTCTCTGAAAGTAAATCCACCATGTGCGTAGTATGAGTATTGATGGAAGCCATCTAGAAAGTTTTTCTCCAAATCCATAAAGAATACATTAGATATTTTTATAGCCTAGAGGAGTTAGTTCACAAGGAATATATAAAAAATTTAATGATATAGATGTTTATCATGAAGAGAATTAATATGAGGAAGGGTATGCCATTTATTTTTCTAGTGTTGTTATGTTATTTGATATTGTATATAATATAAAATATTATATTCATAGGGTTATTTAGAGAGTATAATATTATTATTAACTACTTTCAACAATGAATAATGGTTTCCAATGTTATAGGTTGATTTATTATGCCTAGAAAGCTATTTACTTATTATAAAATCAAAAAGAAATTTTGTCCTTCTATCTTTAGAATGTGAAGATAAGGACTAAGCTTACGTGACTATCTAACTAATGATAATAGGTTTGCATCACTAGTAATCAATATTGATTTCTTAGTTAAATATGTTAATTTATAAATTGTGGGCATTCTCTAGTATTGCCAACATTTAATTCTGTATAACCATGGGAATAAGTTGAACCAATTGAATTATGCACAAAATATTTTTTCATAATGTTAGATTATAATATTTTGTATTGTATTCATATTTATAGATAAATAAGATATATGATTCTTGATCCTATTGCTGTTCACAAACAATATTAATATTAATGTTGTCTTGTCAATGTGGAGAAACTATCAACCCATCCAAGAAGCTCCATAATTGATTACATTTGTATTTTGAATTCCCTTAATGTAGTATTCATTATACAAGTTAGGTTAGCTATCTAGTTATTATAGAAATAAGCTCCATTCAATTGCCAAATGAAAAGCAATCCTATATTTTAAAATAGTTATGTTCCTTTCATTGTTAGGTTATGCATAAACATGTAATAGAGCTAGAATATCTTACATTATTCATGTCTTGATTTGAGTTTGAGTAAAAAATTGAATCCTACTTGCATGAATTGAAATTACAAGCTTTTTCTCATTAGTGCAACAAGTTGAAAATTATGGTTCTCTCAACAATCCCACAAAGGAATTTTGTCCCCAAGAGAGAACCCCTCATATGTCACACCCATTAATGAGTATCATTTCAAATTCTTCTCATTCAAAAACATGCTTGTAAAATTGAAATGTTGGTTGAAACCTTGGCTTCATTAAGTGTTGATGATCATTATAAGTATAAAGCCTTATGATCCTTGTTTGAAGATTACTTGTGTTATAGTTTAGAGCTACAACCTTATTATTAATATAAAAATATCATGTGACCTTACATGTGACAAGTATTACAATGTGAAAAGGTCCACATTTACAAAGTCATTAGTAATCTCATAGTTGAGTTAAAACGAAGGGCACAATGAAAAATACATTGAATTTAGAAATAAACTTTAGGTCCAACGTTGAAAGCCTTATCCATTTATACTCTTAGAAAAGAAACTACCTTCTTTTACACTCTTAGCATCAAACAAATTAAACGATGGTGAAATCATTGTGTAGTTGAGAAACATAGAGAGAGAAGAAAGAGTGCACATAAAAAGAAGGTATTCAATAAAACTCCTATGATGTAAGCCCTATCGCCTCCATTCACTTGTTTTAATAGTATTCATTCACGTTCTTGAAATATATTCTCCTTAATAAAAGTCGAAAATACCCCATCATAATCCGAGTTGTTGGATCAAGGATTGATCTAAATCACAAAGCTTTCCAATGGGAGATATTCTTTCTTGTTAGGTAGGCAGGATTACACATAGGTTTTTAACTAATGACGTTAACATCAAGGAGTGCCTTAGAAGTACACCCAATAAACATCTATTCAAAATTCCTATGGGATAGGAGAGAAAATATAATCATAAGGGAAGGCATGTAATTGCATTTTGCAAATTCTATATGTTAATGTGATGTATGTGTCACAATTACAAATCCTTATTTAAAAAAGGGACTAATATCCTCCCATGATGTATATTGTTTCCAATCACTCTAGATCAATGACGTAGTATCATCTCACTTATAACTCCCTCGGGTCATGGAAAATTTCGAGAATTAATTACATGAAACTTATCAACCGCAATTAACAAATTGGTAAGGAACTTTCCAAGTGCACTCAAGCACTGTGATGGAATAATGTGAAAAATATGAAATCCACACTAACAATAGCTTTAACACCATGGTCATGTGCACAAACTATATTATTATTGAGTGTCAATTGTGTGGTTTTTTATTTAACACCTTCATGCCAACATGACATGAAAAGCATGGCCAATAGAATTTTGACTCTTAATTTCAATTGGTGGGTAGTTAAAGAATGAATGAGGAAGTTGGAATATAATAAATGGTATTCATAGTTGTTAGCCCTTCATTTTATGAATTATTTTTCCTATCCTATTGAAAATTTTGATACAATTTTCTCAAAAACTTGACTCTCATATAGAAAAGATGTATTTTTTATGGGTTATTAGGGTTACTTTTATATTTATTTTTTGTGTGCACATGATTTTATTATTTTATTAAATTGGAGGATTTGAATTGCAGAGGGTGGTTGAGATCCCAAAAAACAATGTAGGATTTAAGGATAACACCGATCAATCAAAGAAGTGATTAGGATTTCAATTAGATTTTCCCTCCAATCATATATAGGAGGATAGATTGATAGACTAGAGAACTTATACTTTTTTCAATGTTATTATTTATCTTGTACTACCAACACCTCATGTTGAAGTAGTATAAATCCCATTTCCCTATCATTATGAAAAGTTTTCAATAAGAGAATAAGATAATTTTTTTGCATTTTGATGTTTTCATATCTAAACCACAATTCCAATAGCATCCTTGATTAGGTCCCACTCAAAAAGATATCCGAGAACACATACATGCATCTCTTTCTTATATTTCAATTATGTTTCATTGTTGATTATATACTTTTATGATACAACTATTAATTACTATAGTACACTAAGATAACTAGTTAATTCATGTTATTTCAAAAATGTATACAATTTTCTTCCTGTCTTTGAATAAAACTTATGTTATTTATACTTCCTCCATTTAATTGCTACGATTTAGTTTATAATCCTTAGTACTTGAAGCATGTTTGATAAGAAATATAATATTTATAAAAGCTATAAGGATTGAATATCTAATAGCATCATTTAGTATCTTAGTCCCAACAATGCATTAACCTATTTCTATGGGAAATTTTAGAGGATAATATTTGCAGGTTGGCTAATTTTTCATACTTTTCTCGAAAAAAACATTCCCCAATTTCCATTTTTTTAGAAATGATTCACCGAAATTTTGGAGTATAAAATTATTTTACCAAAAGAATGGCTAAAATTGTATATACAATAATATAAATTATAATTATAAATCAAAATAACTTTATAAATAAATTGAAATCTCCCTCTTAGGAGATCTTGGGTGGAAGAACAGCCAAAAACTCATTAAATCCTCAGGTGAGGTCCTCCCCCCTTTTTGTTATTTATTTATATTTTGTCAAACACCGTACATTTACACATTAGGTACAAATAACATTTGCCAAGATTTCTAAAATTTAACATAAGGTTTCATCCTTAGAATTTTCCCTACCTATTTCCTTATTTCTTCGCAAATGAATTGATATATTTATCCACGCTTGTACATAGTGAAGGGAGTTGCAATGAATATCACAAGATTTATGGTATGAAGCATAGAGAAATGGCTTGTTAAAAGCCAACATTGCACCTATGCAATTATTTAGAATTCTATTTAATTTCAAATTAAGATCTTGCTTGTTGCATACATAATGAATCACACCTCATAAGTTTCCACAAAACATTGGTTGACATTTAAAGTGAGCTAAGATATTCAATATTCATTGTTGCATTATTATTCATTTTAAAATATATTAAAAAACAAAATATCATTTCATAACTAGTTTTCATGAATCAACCTAGAGACACTTCTGGTATATTTTTACCAAAAATTTGTAACCTAAGTGTGAACTAAACTCACTTACCTTTACCTAAGTGTGTGGTTTATTAAATATAGATGAGATTCAAAAAGAGATTAATAACATGTAACATATTCTTAAATCTTCTATAATCAATGTTTTCTTAACCTTATCTGAATACTCTCTTAGTAGTTTTGTCTCACAACGATATAGGAGGTCTAAAACAAGGTATAAAGGAAGAAAAATAATGAAATATGATTATAAAAACCTAATTCTAAGATAAATATATCAAATACGAAAGTGGTAATATGAAAAAAATCACCCTTATCTTGATATTTTGTTGTCTTGGCATTAATAATCATGTTCACACATTTCGATATGCAATATAAAAAGTTGTGTTACTGAAGCACTTGATGCATAATAAGGATGGAATTTAATATATAGGAACTCTTTGGATGAAAGAAAACTCCTATAAGTGTTTCACATTTTTCTCTCCTTCTTAGGGTTTCCTCCCTTAGTGATCAAAATCTCCTTAGTGGATTCAATGCTTTCTCCATTTATGTGATCAATATCCCTTGATTTCTACCTGTTTTTCTTGCTATCATCATTCATTATAGGTACATTGGTATTGAGTATCTTGATATCCCCATGTTAATAATCTTATATTTCTAGTGAATGACTAAATCTATGAAGTCATCTATATAATGCATCTTCTAGGTTTTTCTCATATAAATTCTAGTAGTGTGGAAAGAACAAACAAGCCTCGAATACATAGGTCTTGAATGTGAAATACTTATATGATAAGGTTCTTCTATTTTCTATCAATGCCACATACCTTAAACTATTGAATTATAATATTAGATCTAGAGAAGAAGTATTGTATGTTTTTGAAGTTTCATGGGCTGAAATATGTGAACTCATTTTCCAATTGATGTTCTCTCAACCCATCCATATTTCCAAATAACCCATATAACCTACTTCATGTGTCATTTAGAGTTGTATAAGAATCAATATGGAAGAGAAAAACTATATAAATGTACAACCATGACGTCAATTAATCCATATCCATTTTGTTAAAGTACCTTTCCTTCACTAGAGATAAATTGATATTTTCTTTAGTATGCATAATGACTATAAATTTCCTTCATATTAGAAGAATTTTGTAGGGCTTCCCTTCAAATAGTTAAATGGAGTATGAATAAAAATGATAATTAGTTGATGCATTTTGTTTTGGTTGTTCAATTATATATGACATACAATAATATGAGTATACTGGATTGCAGATTAATGTGGTGTGATTTCTGAATGGAGTTCAGATTTTCCACAGTGTTCATGTTTTGCTGTCGACGTTTCGAGTCTGCAACTAGACTCATCATCAGGACAAATTGTGTGTGGAGAAAAGAAGTAAATTGGTAGGTATAAATAAGAAAAAGGCAGGAAATGAAGACAAATGGCCGACTCTTTGTTTGCTTATTATTATTGTTCCTATTTCCTACCTTTTTCTTATTTATACCTACCAATTTACTTCTTTTCTCCAAACACAATTTGTCCTGATGATGAGTCTAGTTGCAGACTCGAAACGTCGACAGCAAAACATGAACACTGTGGAAAATCCGAACTCCATTCAGAAATATGAGTATACTTTTAACAAAATCCTTAAATTCTTTGATGCCTTGTTGTATTTTAGGAATCAAAAGATCTAGTTGTGTAAAAAACAACTACATTAACAATTGCATGAAAAAGAGTGAAGAGAGAATAAAATAACACTCAAGTAGACTAAGAGACTGAAAGACCAATTTGAATTTCCTGCCAGTGGAATAAACAACTACTTGACTAGATTACAATTAAATACAAAATTTAAAGGTAGAAGTAATGTGCACTAGGTATGGTTCCTTGTGCATGAACAACTAATAGAAAAGGAACTCTTACATCCATTTAACTAGCTGAAAATGGAGTTTTATCCTCTAAAATAGAGTTAGGGTCAATAATAAGGTTGGATAAGGATAGGCTGAGCCATAAAGAAGTGATAATTATAGTAAGAACACACACATGAAATCCCTAACTGGAGAACTCATGAAATACTGCAAGAATAGAAATAAAAGTCAAAGGATAAGTATTCTTATGATAAAAGGATAAGAGTATAAGGTTCTCGATGAGGAATGTCCCTAGAAATAGGAATGAATTATGCACTTGCGAATAACTAGGTTATGGATAGGGAAGTGTGGAGTAATGGATAAGATATCTTCATGTCACTACCTATTCAATGCCTAATCACTACCACATGTCATCATACATGAAAATGCATACTAAAAATAGGCATACTATAAGTTGTAACTTCTAAAAATAGTAGGAGGTAATGCACATGTACACCAACACGTGGAGCAAACCTTCATAAAGAAATGCATGGATCATTGCAATTCTAGAGAACCTAGATATTAGTTTCTTAGAATGATCCAAAGAGAGAGTGAATCCATAGAATATTATGAAGAAATATCTCAACTTAGTTAGAAAAGGACATATATTTGCATGATAGATTAGGAATACCCAAAAATTGTGATTCTTAGAGGTGTGAGTGAAGAGTTAATTAAGGATTTGAACTTCTTTTGCAATGGAGAAATTTTCTAGTTAGATTATGATGACATAAACAAAGTGTTCAAAAAATAGTCTGTCTATAAGTTTGAAGAACAAGGGTGAAATAAATTATTCCATACAATATTCAAAATATATAGCTACAAATCTCACAAAAAATGAAATATAAAGGTTGTTAGAATAATTGAAAAAAATGTTTTACAGTTATTTGATATGTAGATGAACACCATAAAGATAAAGATGAATTAAGAGGATGTTATTATAGTCTCGTTTATTTTATTCCTCAAATGAGGAAAGAAACATGCGAAAATTTTAAGGATGGAAATTTATCTTAAAGTTTATAAACCTCAACGAATCTTACTAGTCTCTAATATAAAAAGTATAAAATATTTGGGCAATACATTTGGAAAAAAAAATAAAATTATTTATTTTCTATATTACTTTGTATATGATTTTTCGATATTTAATGTAAAATAGTTTTATATTATAAAATTGGGTGAATTATTTTATAGAAGTTGGTGAATCATTTGTTTGGAAAAACCATGGAAAATTAGCCCACCTATGAATATTAGCCCCTAAAATTTTCCATGCGAATAAGGAATGAACAAATATCATAGTGGATTTCTATGTAATTTGTGAATAGAATAATCTAATGAGAAAATTACCTTCATTACATAGACTGAAGGAAGCATACCAAGGCACATAACATAGCATGAAGTGGCTATGGTTCATTAATAAAAGGTGTAAAGGACCAACAATACATTCCTAACAAGATATTTGAAAAATATTAAATGAGGTAGTTATGCCTCTTAGTAAGATCTCCATTCTTATGAAAGGCTAGAGAAAGAGAAGACATACACAAAATAAAATAATTATATTTTAGGAGAATTGAAAATTATTCTTGAATATAGCACCCCTTCAATCCATTAAATATGCACTATTATACAATAATTAAATTAGGGAAATATGCATTAAGAAACCTAAGAGAGAAAAAATAGTCCATGTAGTTAATGTTATGGGGAAGCTTGCTAACTTGGTTTTACGAAAAGTCTTCACCCCCCATGCATTTTGATCTAGGGAATCACGTATGTGTATATTAGAAAATTTTTGATATAGACTAGTTTAGCGGACTTGTGAGCTACAATTACTCTAATTAACAAGGATACCTAGCTAATATTTAACTTAAGAGAATAGTTACAACATACAAATACTATCCTTCAACTTGAAAATAGATAAATTGTTACTCTAGAAGGAATTTTATAGGACATCATTATACCAATTAATTCTTGGAAGCAACCAAGACACTTCATTATTTTAAAAAGTGAATGTAGACTCAATGGTTATCCACTTATCCTAGGTAAACCCTGGATGGTAACAACCAATGCATTGATAAACTATAGTTCAACATATATGACCTACTAATCCACATATAAATCCCATGTTAACCCTAAATCCCCCATTAATTGACATATATTGGGTAATTAGATTCCTATTTCTATATTATTATGTAGGCTAGTACCTTCAATGGTCCCATTTTATTGAAATTATATCCATTGTCTCCTATATACGTACGAAGGAGACATAGTAATAGTATCATCATGTATTTTCGTGTACATTGTATTCATTGTAAAAGGAGGTTACCCCTTGAATTTTTTGGGTGTACATTATACTATTTCCATGACTAGGAACACACGCAGGGGATGGTAGGCCCCCATGTTCGTTGCACCAAGTGCAGCAACGGCGCCATAGGGGGGTGGAAGCTCCCTCCTATCTGGGGGTTTATAGGGGGCGGTAGCCCCCCAACATGGGGTTCAGCGTAGCGGATGAGATATTTTTTTACCTATATATATGTGGAACCAAGGATGGGGGGCGGACCCAAAGATTGTGGGAGGACCTACCCATGGTTTTGTGCATGGGTCTTGCACATGGTTTTACACATGATGGTTTTTTGCCCAATGTATTTTGTAGATTCAGTCAAGGGAACTATGCTTATATTATAATCCAAGGTTAATATATTTGGGTTTATTAATTCTTTGACATGTATATATATATATGTATTGTAAGATTGAAAGGAACATAATGAAACAATTAAACTACTAGTCCCGATTTTTGAGCTCAGAGGAAAATGTATGAGTATCTCTTTTATGTTCTCTTCGTTGTATATTTTCTATTTTAGGAATTCATTTGCAGGTAATTGTTGTACATGGTTAAAATCTACATTTGGTATCAGATTTGTTTTGGCTTCAAGGGAATACCTTTGTTGTTGAAGTGTTTTTCTAGGGACTATGGTATACCCTATTCAGTGGGATATCTACGAGATCGATTCTTCTAGTGAAAGAAGATGGAAAGTTGTGGAATGATAGAGAACGAGAAATTTATTGGTTAGAACTTGGAGTTGTGGAAGCTCTAGATGGAGGATATTTTGGTGGATAACGATGAGTGGATCATGGTAGATCTGAGTACCAAACCAATGAAAATTTTTGCAGAATACTTGGTGATGTTGGATTGGAAGGAAAAGACCATAATACATTTGCGTATATGAAATTTAGTATCGTGGAATGTATCATGGGAAGCTACAGTGAAGGATTTGTGGGTCAAGTTAGGGACTTTCTACCAATATAAGACTCGAGTGAACAAATTCCTCCTACGGAAAAATATATATAGCTTGAGAATGAAGGAAGGAGACTTGGTGACAGAGCATTTAAACACATTTAATAATGTGGTAAGAAAGTTGTTATCACTTCATATGAAAAATTTAGACAATGATAACTACATAAGTTTTTTGTGTTCTCTACGAGATTTGTGGGATAGTTTGGTTGTTGCAATAGGTAGAAATACAACTACCTTGAATTTTGATGAAATAGTTTCATCCTTGTTGTCAAAAGAGATGAGATGAGAAAATATGCAGAGCCAGAATGGAGATGCATTATTTGTATGAAGACAATCCTTGAGCAAAAACAAAAATAATTCCTCCAGTGGGAGATCTAAATCTAGAGGGAGATCTAAATCTCCACGAAAACCTGTAAATATATGTTAGAAATATGGAAAGGAAGGGAACTACAAAAAAATATTTTGTATCTAAAGCTCCTGACAAATGAAAGCAATCAGAAATTTGGAGATTGGAGAATACTGTCAAACATGCCCTTCCTTTGCAAAACGTGCCCTCTTAGTGTCAAACATGCCCTCCAACTTCAGAGCTGCTTTCGGGTCCCTTCCCGGTGTCAACAATTTCTCCAAGACAGCTCGTTGGAAATCCCTTCAAGTATACTATCCAGATATGCCTTTAGGTTTCAATTTGGAGGTCATCTTCCCTGTCAAAATTCCAATCTCCCAAGACTGGTAAAGGCACAGTGACAAGGCCAAAAAGAGAGGCAAAAAGGTGATTTTTTAGTGGTTTTTAACCCTTTTGGCTGATTAGTTTTCCTCCAAATGTTTAGAAAATGAATAAGATGCATGTCCTCATCACTTCTAATACAAATATGTTGGCCTTTTCCTCATCTTATTCCCCAAAAAAGAGCACAACACCCTAGGTGTGGCGCATTTGACAGGCAACTCGTCAAACGCGCCCTCTTTGTGTCAGACGCTCCCTCCATCTTGCAGGGTGATTTTGACTACCTTCCTTGTGTTAAAATTGAGCCCATAATAGCTCATTGTAACTACTTTCCTATCTAGTTTCCAAATCTACCTTCAGTTTCCAAGATGGACTTGATTAGAGCCTCCGAAAGTTGATTCTCACAAGACTAGTTAGAAAGTGCAGAATGAGGGTGCAAAAATGAAGTGTGATATTGCAAGAAAATTTTGGAGGTCTTCCTCAACTCCAAATTGAGCTCATTATTGCTCATTGGAAATATATTTCTTCCTTGTTATCATTTGACTCATAAAGTAAGTCATTTGGACACTCCATATAGGAGAACAATTGATTTTCCCAAGGTCACTCTAGAAGTGCAACAACCTTCATGTAGAAATTGTATTTTTGACATTTCTCAAAAACCATGACACTTGTGTAAGAAAAGAAGTAGGTTTTTCATTATTTTCTTATTAGCGACAAAATCCTCTCCAACTTTTGTAAAATTCATCTCTGTTTGTTTGAAAACATACTTTGAAACAAAATAGGCCCTATGTGTGGTAAATGATTTGTCCCTTGGAATGACTTCTTGAAAAATTATGGAGAAATGATGTTTATGAATTGGAATGACCTCATACTTCTTGAAACGACCTACCTTAGGCCTCCTTTGCTCAGATGTCTCTAATTCTATAGCAAACCCTAGCTATGTGGGAGAGGAAATTAGGGTTCAATGCTTGTGGAAAATGATGATTTGGACACCCTTGGGAAAAGAAAAATCCCTTTGGCATTCACTTAACCCTTTGAAAATTTATCCTTTCACTTGACCATTTCCTTGGATAAATTTATCTTTTGATGGTTTTTGAGAACTCTTTAATTTGAATTTTCTTTAATGAAGTTGGCATACAGAGATTGAGTTGCCAACTTAGGAACATTACTTATTACATATAGTGAACATAAAATTACATGATGAAATAATCATTTCTCTTTACAAATCATCCTCACATGGTTAAGAGATGTTATTTAATCTTTGGAAACCCTGAAATACGTAATGAGACCTTGAAGGATTGAATTTCAAGATGACATGACTAATGTGATGGCATGATGTCATTAACTTTATGGACAATGGATACTCAGCAAGGTTGAAATGAGCGAGCAAGTGGTAAATTTATAAAAGGAGTAAAGGAAAACCTAATTCAACCTTTAGTGACCATAATTTTGCATGGAAACCTAGTGGAATGATAAAAATTTCTGAATGGGACCCTAATATGATATGAAAAGAGGATTTTTGATCACTCATGGTAGTATGAAAATACTGACACTAACATCATGAAGAGCATCTCAGGATTTGTTTTTATAGACATTGGGGTAAACTCTAATACAATCCTTTAACGGTTGATCAAGCATTTTTTATTAGATACATGAGGGAGGTAATATTTAGACGATAATATCTCGGTGCCTTTAAACAGATAGTTAAAAGTTATTTTGTTCACATCCTCTTCTTCTATCATTTTTATTGGTAGTGAAAGTTTTTGTGTATGTCCATGTTTGGATTTGATTTTGTATCACCCAAATCATTTTGACATGAAATTTCCCTTTTAAAACCTACTTTTTGTGGTTTATTGATGAAGCATTCTCCCATTCAATAGAAATTAAAAAAAAATTCTCTCTTTGTGATATTCCAAGAAGTTGTTGAGAGGCTATGATTTTATAAAACACATGAATGTCAAAGTGAAAAAGGGTCACTGTAGAATCCCTCATTCTGTAGTAGCCCTATCTTATTTCTATTTGTATATTATAATGCCTTAATAACACTTTATTTCATATGCTTGATTGAATTATATATAAGCCCTAGTATCTATATGTGGTATAATGTGATGAAAAGTTATTACCTAATGAATTATAAACTATGTGATCATTTACACCTAACATTTTTTACATTTGGTTTATTTTCCATATTTTAATATATGTTATATCATTAAATTATCATATAAGACTTGGTTTAAATATATTACTAACTAGACAACTCATTTATGATTATTGTGAGTTTATATTCATGTGTATGGTCATATTCCTTTTGAAAGTTTCATATTTTCAATCATGAGAAATGATGGTTCTCATGCTAAGGGCTATTTCTTTGAGATTTGTATCAAGTTTCATGGGTGATTTTCCATTCTCATCAGAGATACTAATCTTGATTTGCACTAATTTTCTCAAATCCACCACTCACGGACACTCATATATGATAGCCATTAATGTCTCCATACCATACCTCCCGACTATCAATGTTTGAGTTACCCCTTTGGGTTTCTAGGTTACCAACACCTTGTTGTTTCATTGTTGTTGTTGATATTTTTTACATTGCTATGTAAGTTAAGGTTTCGTGACCATCTCATTATGCATTTTACCTCTACGTTTCATGGTAGTTCCTAGTTGAAACCCTCTTGGATTCTAAACATGGAACCCCTTTTCATCTTTAAATCCATTGGAGCTCACATAATAGAGGAATATGATGAGTATGTAGACTTGTTCCACCAAGTCAGCCAGTGGGATTTACTTCAGTTCTTTCAAGGTTATATTAAAGGAGTTGTCAAGGATTTTGCCTCTTTTTTTGATAAGAAGAAAGATTCAGTGGGTTACCTAAAGATGGTTATAGATATTGATTTCATTGTAGAAACTACTCATATCCCCTTTGAGAGAGTTAAATGGTCTAAAAATTGTGTAATGTGTGACATTCCCTCAAAGAAACTTATCATCAGTAAAGATTGTCGATATCATGTGAAAGGTATGCCAATTTAGTTCTTTTGTTTTATTAGTATGATACTTGTGAAGGGTGACATAGTTTGGTTTTTATTTATCATAAAAGGTTGTTAATGGCATTTCTCATCCATAAACTTAATTTTTCCTTTTATCTGTATAAAATCATAACTAAAACGTCCTACACATACCAGTTACATTGCAAGAACTTTGAAACATCACTCTTTCATCATAGTTTCATCTATATTCTAGTTAGACACCATTCAGCATAGACGAGGGATGAATAGGATCATTTCCTAGATTGAAATGGTTTCAAAAAACCAAGATTACTCAAGTATTTCAATTCCTCATGTATTTTTCCACATACCCATTAATTAGAGAGTCTTGTTCAGTCAGCATATCATCATTCATTATAGAATGATCAGGTAGAATAATTTAATGAAGAAAAACTTGTGTTTTGAATGAAAATAACATTGAAACCCTCAAACCTACCCGTGTTCGCTTAACTAGAAGCATGACCAGGGGTACCACTGTCTGTGATATGGAATTAAAATTAGAATTTAAGGATAAAAGAGAAGTGAAACCCTGTAGTGTAAGACTTCGACCCAAAATTGCAGCTAAGAAACCTATACATGTAAAATAAATGAATCAATATGAACAAAACCCTCAATCTAAGGTTAGTATTAAACAAATTAACAGAAAAATTTCCCGAGCAAGGTTAAATAGACAGTAGAATACTCCTAGAAATGATGAGTTTGTCCATATTGAGGCTCATCCTGAAACCTTGGAAAAATGAAATAGGCCATAGGTCCAAGATAATTTTGGATTCTTGTGTTGATGTTGCTTGTTGTAATGATAGTCCTACAAGAGACATTATTTTGAATGAGGCTAAATTGAGAACATGTATTAGTACCAACAATAATTGCTCATTGTCTCATGTCTTGGAAAGTGTTTTCGTTAGCTTGTACATGAAGAGAATCAACTTAGAACTTCAGTTCAAGCTAAGGAAAGACACAAGGAACATAAATCTTCTAGTAGTAAAAATAAATCTCAGTCTAAAGATACACATATTATTATTAGCTCATCGATGGTGAAAGTAGTTATATCTTCTAATGTAGATGTATCTAATCCTCATAAGTAATGACTTTATTGTTATCTATGATCGGGAATTTTGAAGTTTTCAAGGGATGTATCGATTTTGATTTATTTTACTAAATTTAGTAAAGGGAAAATACATAATCCCTCATTTTGTAGCAACCCTATCTTCTTGTCCATATAAATGCCTAATATATGTCTTGTTGGTTGTACCAAGTCCTCCATATTCACCAGACGATGACCATAGATTCCACAATGGAGGGTAACTAAGGTATAAAGAAAAATAAGTTTCTCACCCTTTTAATTTAAATATTAATACTTATTAGGTGAATGGTAGAGATTTAACCTCCATGGAATATGCTAGAATAGTCATAGTAGTGTTCACATATCAAGGGTTAAGATTTACCTCCAAGTTAATAATGTTGTTTTAAATAATTGATGTCAAAGTGTTTAATTAAAGAAAAAATCATATCAACATATGTCATATTGAACATGTGATATTTATACATCTCATGTTGCTAAAATTTAAAAAATTATGAAATTAAATTTATTATTATTATTATTATTATTATTATAAGTTAAACATATATTCATTTCACAAAGCATGGAATAAGATTTTTATCGATGAAGATTTATATCAACTTTATTACCGATTTTCTTAATCTATAAATAGGGTATGTTACAATAACATGGGCTAAAGCCATCGCTTCTCAATATAACATGCCAAAAGAAACATTACCCATGTCGGGTGCAAGAATTATGCTTGACAAACTCTTGAACACTTAATTGTCAACTCGGGGGTTTTGTAAACTTAGGGACGAACCACAGGCAATGCTACAAATGGTATGAACTTTTCCCATCTCTAATCCCACTTCTTAAAGGAAATTCTTTGCAGAATCAGATAGAAATCAATTGAGAAGATAATTGACACCAAAGCAACTATAGTGCTAGAATGTAAATGACAATTTGGATATAAATAAAGTAAATAAATTCCACACAACATAAACAATCTTAAATGCTATAATTAAACACTATGTTCATCTTTATATGGATGACTAACAGTCTGACAAGTGGACCCTTGTAGAATTATGTCTTCCTTATGATCTTCCTTCCACACAAGCAACCTATCCTTGCACTGCTACAATCTACTTGTACTAGTGCAGGTACAGTATCTTTGTGCCAAAGTATATATGACCTTCCTTATTGAAAAATTATGTCTTAGTGGAGGTGCTCTAAGCATAAGGGCTTAGAGCACTTTGTTTGTTATGAAACTAGCTCACAAAAAGATAGAAAAGATAGATCAACACCTTAGAATTCAGCCTCTTCGAGGGGGCAACCTCCTTTACATTACATAAATGAACAATT
>APFE030325322.1:0-11321 GCA_000404065.3 Pinus taeda
ACTTTCAAAAATTTAATCCTTGTAGGAAAAGGGTAAGATATTCTTCAAGGTTTAAGGTCATTCAAAAACAAGGCTCGAAGCTATTGCAACAATATATATACTCTATATGAGCTCAACATGTCGCCTGTGGGAATTGAATGTAGATGGGGGGGATAACAATCATTCCTCCCAAACACCCAGGGTAAACTCAATTGAACATGGGTATGGGTGGGGAGTGAAACAACTTTCTCCCAACCACCCCAACTACATCCAACTAAAAAATCCAGAGTTAAGACACACACATATATAACCACTGAGCTACATTGAATTAACAAATATTAATTCTGGATTTGTTAATTTGATGTAGTTGGGGTGGTTATATCTATCCATCTTAACTTTGGATTTGTTAATTCAATGTAGTTGGGGTGGTTGGGAGAAATGTTGTTTTACTCCCCTGCCATGTTCAATTCCTGCATGTGATCCATGTAATGCCTTTGAGCCTATTTCTTCATATAAGATCATAACTTTGTATCTCCCTAATAATAAGTAATTTTTTATTTTCAATTACTTTGTTTTGTAAAATGTTACATGTCAAATCCATGTTGAGCATGGAAATAAATACACATCTCCCTCTATACCGGATTGTAGAAAACGTCTTTAGATGCAATGCATAAACTTACAAAATCTACCATTTTCCTACCATGACTACGACTAACCATTTCCTAAGTACATGAATAAATTCTAATAAATTACTAACATAGGATGGTGCATAAACAACATATAGAATTCTCCTTCCACTAAGCATGGCAAAGTTCAAAGTTTGTTTCCTTCACAATATAGTGCAAATAATGTTTGATTGCTTCTCCTTGTTTCTTTCTTCTTGGTTTGATTTACTTACCATTGTTTATGGAGGATAGGGATGTTAATCTCTTCTCAAAACTTCTACAAAGGAAGGGGAACTAGAACTCTTAGAGTGTTTTTCTTCCCCTTCATCATTTTCTTCTTCTGACTCCTCCTTGCCTACTTTTGGGTTGTTCTCCTAAGGAGTTATTGATACCTTAGATGGAGTCTCTTATGAAATACATGGATTTGAATTCTCTATTCCAATTTTAACTTTGATTGATGTACCTAAATGAGTCTTTTAATTTGAGTATGCCTTTTCCTTATCAAATTTCTTTTCATCTTCAAGGAATTCAAATGTGTTATTGGTTGGATTGAATGATCTTGATTGATATCTCTTTGTAGGTTGATAAACCTTGGGTTGTTTCTTCTTGCACCTTTTGGATACTAGTTTAAGTAATTATTGTTAATTATTGTTTTGGGAGGATGAACCTTATTTCAAAAGGGGTAGAAATTCTTGCATACTTGGATATCCTTTTACAGAGTAACCATACTAATGGCAATAGTTACACTGAAATGGAATTTAATAGTAATCAAGAGCTTGAAGATAACTCTATCCCTCCATATTGAGTTGAATTTCTTCTAGAAGCTCGAGCCTTTCTAAATCCACTTCCAAAAAAATTATGACAAAAGAATACATATTCCCTTTTATCTTAGCTTGGTTGATATAGTGAGCCAACTTATCTCCAATAATCTTTAAAGCAACTTCATCTCAAATAGATAATAGAGAGATGCATAAACTTGACCCATACAGGGACAATTAATATTCCCATATTTAGATCAAAATCAAGGGTCCAATAGAAAAGAAACATTCCTTAAAATGCATAAGGTTCAATCTTATTTTGAAATCAAATATCTCTCCTCTTTACTATCAAATAAAAGAAATAGAAACCTTTACAAAAGTAAATAATGTGAACTAAAATACCCAATGTTTTTATGGGTTATTCCCCT
The DNA here is from genome assembly GCA_000404065.3 of Pinus taeda. Lineage (NCBI taxonomy): Eukaryota > Viridiplantae > Streptophyta > Pinopsida > Pinales > Pinaceae > Pinus > Pinus taeda. The sequence goes on from APFE030325322.1 coordinate 1,831, forward strand.
ACTTCAATTATTGCTTTCTTGAAGGCTTGGATATAGGTCTGTAAACCTTTACAAAAATAAATAATGTGAACTAAAATACCCAAATGTTTTTATGGGTTATACCCCTATACATGGGTTATACCCCTGCTTCAACTCTTGCTTGCGAGAAGGCTAGGATATAGGCCTATGAAATTTATTATTTGAAATGTGAGATATCTTGTAATAACATGTTACATATAGAATTCATTTTACTCTTATTTTATGAACATCCAATGCCATTGTGAATTGTGATTAATTATAATTATAATATGAAATTTATTAGATTTAAATTTATATACAATTAATATCAATCAAATAAAATGGATTAATATGATTAAAATGGATCTAAAATGCTATAATAGTTAAACAATTCTTTTAACATAGATGTCAAGATCGCTTGACAATGTACATGGCACGTTTCTTGACTAATAAATCTAACAATTCTTTTTTCAGTAGTAAGTAGGTTAGCGAAAACCTTGCAAACCTAGTGAGTATCCAAGCATGTTCTAACCTAGGGAGGGATGATAATCCCAACAAATGAATTCTTAAAAAAATATATAAAATATCCAATGGTGAGAACATAAAATATACACAAAGAAACCAACAAAACCATATTGATTTTTCATTATATTCCTTTCAATATACATGTCAAAACATTCATAAAACCTCAATCCATTAACCTTTGATTAAAACAAAATCATAGTTCCTTTGACCAAATCTACAAAACCATGGACAAAACCATCATGCATAAAACCATGTGCAAAACCATGGGAAAACCATCAAAATTTTTTATTTTGAGATGCTATCCCAAACCCCACACAAGGGCACTAACACCCCTTGTATTCCCCCAACTGGGGGGTTATAGCCCCCTTGAACCCCCTTTATTTGTGGTGCATATAAGTCGTGCAAAGAATATAACACACACCCAACAAAAACTACAATGATTTTCTCTCTCTCCCCCCCTCTCTCTCAACTTAGAATCTCCATACACATCTCCTTTATGTTGAGTTATACATCAAGCCCTAAAATCTCATATATATATATGTGTGTGTGTGTGTGTGTTTCTTCATAATAATTTATTTATTTATTTATTTTAAGGAGGATTGGTAACTATAATACACTATAATCACGCCACTAGAAATCACATCCCATTGTTGCCACTATAACCCCTTTGCATTATTGCTATTATAACCCCTTTGGCGTTGTGAGTCTCAAACACTCATATTGTCTTTATGGGAAAAATAAGGAATATTAATATTGATGTTTTGAGGCTTCTGCGATCAGTGATTTGTGTGTTGTTTTCTTCTGGAGTTCTCGCATCCATGATTTGATTGAATCGACGTTTCGAGCCCTCCACTCGCTCATCATCAAAATAGATCAGTAATTGTGTAGAACAGATCTCCTAGAACTTGAATAAATAGGGATGAGGGATGCATAAGGACAAGTTGACTTTGCCAGACTTATTTTGTAATTAATTTTTTATTTTTATTATTATTATTATTTATTAAAACTATGTAATTGATTATTTATTTATTATTATTATATTATTATATTTATTTTAATTAATCAATTAATTAATTTTTTAAATATGTAGTTAATATATAAATTTATACTATTATTTATTTTTATTTATAATTTATTTATAATAATATGTTAGTTTGTTTATTGTTTATTTTAACTTAAATTCATTATAGTTTTTGTTCTTGAAGTTTTGATGTTAGAGTTAATATAAGTTGATAGGAATTTATATTTATTCATATTAATATAAAAATGAATTTTTTAAATTTATTTTTATTTATTTATTTATTTATTATAATAGGGATTGTACTACCACAGTGAGATTTTATGTTAAGATTACTATTATAGAGAAGTTAATGATTTGAATAGTAATAATAATTCTAATGGTTAAATTTCATGTTAAGAATATAATGTTAGATTGTTAATCTAAGATTTATGTTATAGTTTAAGTTTATAGTTTTTTTTTTTCTAAGTAAAGACTGAACTATTGTATTAAAAAAGGTTAAAAAATATTTACAAGAGGTATACACCTCTGAGAGCCATGGATCTGCTCTCTGTCAAGAAATTCTCATTACAACTAGTATTTTTGCTTGCAAGAGCCAGAGAAAACAAAACCCCAAAAAGAAATGTCTTGAACAGAAATTTGTCCAACCTGGACCAATTAAACATGACTAAGACAGACCAAAAACCCACTAGTAAGACCAGACCACGAGATCTGTGACAGGGGACCGAGTTTACAAAGCAGCCAAGCTTCAGAGATTGCATACTATCAAGCCAGGATTGAACAAAAGACAAAAAGGAAGCGGTTCGCCTGAGTACAAGCTTACCCCAGAGATGTCTGTGGTCATTTGCTGTTGCCCTTCTTCGCCTCAGCTTCGCGAGCCATTACTCTTTGCTTCCGTTCTTCAGCTGCCTGGACTGGGTCTGGCTCCCAAGAAACTTCGACTCCATCAGGGACGTCCTCGATGCTGTCATAACCAGGAGGCAGCTTGAGATAAAGTTTATAATCCAGCGAGTCTTCCTCTTCCTCAATTTTCAAGCCACTGCCAGGGGAATCCGTATGAGTCTTCATAGTTCCTTTAGCAGAGATCATTGATGCTTTGCGTTTGAGACTGCGAAGTTCTTTGGCAGCTTCCTCCTGCTCTGCCGAGTAAACTTCAGTGCTATCTCCCTCCATTCAGCTCTGAACTTCTGGATTGTAGGAGGTGTCCTGAGCCTTGGAAGAATTATCTAAGGTGGTGGGCATCTTCTCCCCTAAATCATTATTGCTACTGTCCTCCGCCTCATCCTCCTCGTCGAAGATGACTGTAATGCGGGCTCTGACCACTAGTTTGTTTGTCCGGCGATGGTAGCAAAGAGTAGCAATTTGAACAATGTTATCCAAATCCTCGGAAGGCGTCGAGGCACCTGAGGGAGGCGAAGCGCATGCTAAGGGAGAAATCCTCTTCGGGCTGGTCTGTCCTCTCTGTTTAGTACCGCTGGACTGACTGGAGTGACCTCCCCTGCGAGGCGTCTTATGCCCACCGCAAGGAGCCATGAGGAGCGTGATGATCTCTACACAACTGTGCAAACAAAACTTAACTGATCTATACCTGCTACGATTCCTGCAAATGCCGTTATGGAAGTTGCTTTGAAGCGTTTGCTGCCGGATAATCCCCTGCACATTCGTCTGAACTATGTGCACAATCCTCCTGAACACTGGGCGAGAGATGTCGACGCGGATTGGAATTTCGCTTGCAGAGTTTCCCATAACAATTCCCTGAACCATCGAAGAATTAAAACCGGAGCCGGCTCGCATTCCTGAACCACAGTTTGTATGCGCCATGATAAATGCTCTGGCAGCAGAACCTCGATAATACTCCTGTCTTGAAGGGCCTTTAATGCCCCTGGATGTACTGGCACCCAGAACCCGTTCAAAAACCATGGAGACCACCTGGCGAGAGCGTGAAGACATGTGGCTTGAGCATGGGGTGTAATGGCACTTCTAATCAAGCCTTAACACCCGCATCCGGGTGGTCTTGAATTTGCCTCTGAGCATCTTTTTTTGAGATTTCCTGGAAGGTGTACCATTCATTCATTGGTACATTGCCTTGAAGGGTTCCTTCAAAATGGTTTTTTCCTCTTTCTGCTCCTATGTTAGCTAAGAAATCTGCTAATTTATTTCCTTCACGTCTGATATGATTGAAGGTTGCAGCTTTGTTATCCCTTAGCCAGAACTGAAGTAGCTCCAGCCTTGCTACCATTCTCCAGCTCCTACTAACCTTCTGTGCCTCTGTTCCTTGTTGAATCCTAATGGCCATGTTGATTAAGATTTGAGAGTCTCCCTCCACAATTAGGGGAAAGAAGCTATCCTTTTGAGCAATGTTGAGACCTTTCCATAATCCTTCAAGTTCAGCGACGTTGTTTGTGTTCCAGCCAATGGAGCCAAAGAAGACTTTAAGCACTTGTCCATTGTGATCTCTGATAACTCCACCATATCCTGTAGCTCCCGGATTGCCCTTGGAAGCCCCATCAAAGTTGAGCATAAACGAATTGGGAGGCGGAGGGGTCCAGTGAGAGGGAATATCCTTCTGTTTATTAATACTTCTTGGAAGGAAGTTGGTTGAGCTTAAATGAATTTGCCAATTATTCCAAATTGCCTGTTCCTTGTTGTTGGATGGGAAATCCTCCTGTGACCAGCTTTTGATAGATAGAGTATCCTGTACATTCATGACTATAGTCTGCCAAACTTGTTGCGCATCCATTGAGTGGTCTTTGAAGATTCTGCGGTTTCTCTCTTTCCAGAGATTCCACATAACAATTCCGGGAATTATTTGCCATAGCGAATTTAGGATGCTGCTTTGAAACGGGTGCTGAGGCCAGTTTCGTAAAGTATTATTTACATTTCCTATCTCGTGACCTTCCTTTTGGCAACGAAAAGTGATTTTCTCCCACATTTGCCGGCTAAGAGGACATAGTTGCATGAGGTGCACAGTTGTTTCCTCCTCCATTTTGCAGTTAAAGCATATTGAGGGTCCTTCGAATTTTCTTTTTCTGAGATTATCCCAGGTGAGTATCCTGTTGTGGGAGAGCAGCCAGAGGAATGTAGATATTTTTGGCCAGATCGGGGGGTTCCATATTTTTTCCCAAAGTTTGTCCTTGATGAGCTGATCTTTGATAATAATGTGGTATGCTTCTTTGGTCGTGTAGGTTCCTTTCTCTTCATAACCCCACCTTAATTTGTCCTCCTCGGTCAATTTAAGAATTTGTCTCTTTTGGAGCTCTTCAGCAAGGGAATGTTGGGCATCTTCTGAACTGTTTGGGATCAACTCTTGGGTTTTTCTCCAAATCCTATGATCTGATTCTCCATGATCATGCCAGAATTGGTTTACCTTTTCCTGTTGGTGCATTTGATGTGCAGGGATTCCTTGAATGACGTTGGCGAGACATGGGGATTGTTGCCAAGAATCCATCCAAAAACGCGCAATGCTACCGTCCTTCACTTCCCAGAAACTATGACTTTGTATAAGATTTCTGTGCATTATCGCAGAACCCCAGATGATTGAGCCTTTGCTAGTTTCTGTCATTCTTATACGTTCCTCAAGAGGTAGATTGCTGGTATATTTAGCAGACCAGAATTTTGCCCATAATGTTTCTGGGAACGCTAGCCATTTCCACCAAATTTTTGCTCCCATGATCGCATTGCTGTGTTCAGGATCTCTGAGGCCAATTCCTCCCACTTTCTTTGGGAGGCATGCTTTTTCCCATTTAATTAACGCCCACTTCCTATTGTGACCAGAGCTGCCCCACAAGAAGTTACGTTGCAACTTCTTGATGGCTTTTAGAACCCACTTTGGCGCTGCCAGAATAGAAAATAAGTAAAGAGGCATGGATTGTAAGACAGCTTTAATGAGCACAAGTCTGCTTGCCATGTTTAGGGAGCGGTGAGTCCAGAGCAGGAGCCTGGTTTCCAGTTTGTCCAAAAGGATTGTCCAGGAAGAATGTTTCCGAGCTGACTCAATGAGAGGGGCGCCAAGGTAAGTGGATGGTAAGGAAGCAATGGAGAATCCCAAGATTCGCGCTATGGGTCGCTGTGTGGTCGGGTGGGTGTTAAAAAAGAAGATCTGAGACTTGATTCTATTGATGCAAGCACCTGAGGCAGTAGAGAAAATGTTAAGCAGAGAGTTGAGAGATTGAGCTTCTTGAACAGAAGAGTGGCCAAAGATCATATTGTCGTCTACGAATTGCTGATGAGAGACAGTGGGCGCGCCATGGAGAGAGATGCCTTTTAGAGCATTGGAATGAAGGGCAGCATGAAGGCTTCTTCCCAGACCTTCCGCCGTAATTATAAACAAGAAGGGAGACAGGGGGTCGCCTTGCCTCAATCCTCGTGAGGGGCGGAATGTGGCAGAAGGAATCCCATTTATCAGAATGGAGAAGAAGGAGGAAGAGACCATATTCATGATCCATCGGATCCAAGAATGAGCAAAACCAAAAGCACTCAAAATTTTTTCCATATAATCCCAGCTTATACTATCAAAAGCTTTGGAAAGATCAATTTTTAGAAGCATACCTGGTTTTTTTGCGAGCTTTAGAGAATGTATGATTTCATGCGAAAGAATTATTCCATCAGTGATTTGCCTTCCTTCAACATACCCTGATTGCTCCGGGGAGATGATGCCTGGCAATATTGGTTTTAGTCTTACAGCCACTACTTTAGAGACAATCTTGTAGATAATATTACATAGGGCGATGGGCCGGAATTTGTCTGGGGTGCTGGAGTTTTCCGATTTAGGGATTAAGGCTATAAAAGTAGCATTGAGGCCTGGGTACATCCATCGTAGGCTTCGAGACTCTTCTACCACTTGCCAAACCTCCCATTTAATTAGTTCCCAGAAGTGATGAAAGAAGTTTGAAGAAAAACCATCCGGGCCTGGAGCTTTACCAGCTTTTAAAGATTTTGCAGCGGATTCCACCTCCTGTAAACTGATGGGTTTAAGAAGCAGGGAGTTTTGTTCCTCAGACACTAGGCGCGGTATATTCCTGGTTATGTTGTTTATAGCCTCATCTCTGTTGATATTTGGCTCCTGGCTCATTTCTTTAAAATAATTGAGGAATTCTTTTTCTATATCTTCCTGGGTCTCCAGTTTGTCGCCTTGAGCGTTGATAACCTGAGAGATTTGATTGTGCATTCTTCGTTGCACTATGGTTCTATGGAAGAACTTGGTATTCTTCTCACCTTCCTTCAGCCATCGGATGCGGGATTTTTTTCTCCATAGAACTTCCTCTTGTTGCTCTCGTTCCTGTAATTTACTTTCCAGTTCTTGTTCCTTGTGCGCTAGCTCCTCTGTCCGTCCTTCTAAAATTAATCTTTGTTGAATGGATTTGAGATCTTGAAGGATCGATTCCTTTTCCTTAAAGATGTTGCCAAAGTTTTCCTTATTCCATTTCTTGATTTCTCCTTTTAAGAACTTCAATTTCTTTTGAAATCTGGCCATTTTGGATTGCTCTATAGGGTTGCTGTTTTGCCAAGTTGTAGTTATGAAATCCTTGAATTCAGGATGTGAGAGCCAGAATGCTTCAAATCTGAAAGGTTTTTTGCTGTTGTTGCCCGGTCTATTCCAAATCATTTCTATGGGCCAATGATCTGAACCTGAGAAAGGGATGATGTGTGCTGTAAATTCACCTCCCACATGGATAGCATTGTCAGAGACCAAGAACCTGTCCAGACGCGATGCAATCTGCATGGGAATAATCCTTTTGTTCGTCCAAGTATAAAGGCCATTAGCTGTAGGAAGATCTATAAGCCAGTTGCTCTGAATGAAGTCCTTTAGAAGTGATCCATCTTTGTTGGGTCTGCAGCGTCCTCCTATCTTTTCCTCTGAGTTAGCTATCATGTTAAAGTCACCTCCTGTTACCCACAACGGATGCAGTCTGTCCTGATTGAGCCTTGCTATTGTATGTAGAATTGCTACTTTCTGCTGCGTTTCTTGGGGAAAATAGACATTCGTTAAATGTCCATGAATGTTGGTACCTATGAGATGAAAACTGGCCTGAATGAAGCTTTTATTAGCATGAATATTAGTTAACTGAATCTTTCTGGCATCCCATAGAATTGCAAGTCCTCCTGAGGCTCCTTGCGCTTCCACTGCTGTCACTTGGCCTCCCGCCCATGCTTTAGCCGCTGCTCTTTCTATAAAGTTTAGAGAGCATTTAGTTTCTTGAAGAAATAAGATTGCTGGTTGTTCTTCCATGATTAAGTTTTTTAGGAGTTTACTTTTCCCGGGGCTATTGAGCCCTCTTATGTTCCAAGAGATTAACTTCATTGGGAAGGGTTGAGGTTGGTGTTGAAGTACTTAGTAAGTTTGGCATACCTGCCAGACCCCACTAGAATTGCTCCAAGCTTGATAGTTCTTTCCAACTCTGTTTTCCTGCCTCTTTTTTTACTGTCTTTAAAAGCAAATTTTCCATCCCATTTGCTTCCAGTTTGTATTCCAAGGGAGTACTTCTTTTGTGCCTTGCTTAATATTTCCACCAAATTGTCAACTTGTGTTTCTTGGATTTTTTCAAAGTTCCCTAGTTTGCAAGCTTGTTCCATTCCTATTAGATCCAGTTCCCCAATATCAATTGTATCACTGTCATCTTCCATGGGTTGAGTTTCTTGCAAGTGTTCTTCTACCTCCTTCCCTTTGTCTTTACTCTGCAAAGGTTTGTCGATATCCATGTCTGGGTTGCTTCCGGGATCGGAGATCTATGGGTTTTTTTCACTTTGCTGAGACGGGCTTGATTTCTCCGGCGCTGATGTCTCGTGAGTTGTATTTTCCTTGCTGAGTTCATCTGGCGATGTCATTTTTGCTAGCGCCTCAAAACTATTGCTGGTAGAAGGGTTTTGGTTCTCCCCTGGTGAAGATTTTGGAGGAGCATTCGGCTTCTTGTTGCTTCGTCTGCGGTTGGTCACTTTAGTGAAGCCATTCTGTTGGTGGGATTCAAGATTCAGTTGTGTTGCTTCTTTCTTATTCAGAGGACAATCTCGGAATAAATGGCCAATCGCATGACATTTTCTGCAGCGAAAGGGTACTTGTTCATAATCAATCACTTGGACCCAGTCATGATCCTCATGGAAAAGTCTGACAGTGTCCGGCAGAGGTTGCTTTAGATCCATGTAAACACAGATCCGAGCGTAGGAGACAAATGTGGTGGGTTTCACCGTTTTGGTTTCTTCAGCAACTTTAATGAAATCTCCTATCATTGATCCAATGGACTTTAGAGAATCTTCAACCCAATATTCCCATGGCAACGAGTAGAGACGGATCCAGACCGGCGCATAGCTAAGGTCTTCATTATCTGGATTGAAACGTGCTACCCATTCTCTGAGATAGAGCCCAACAGAGTTAAAAAAGTAAGGCCCTCCATCAAATACTCTATTCCTGTCTTCCAAGCAGTTGAAAATCGCTGTAAAGAAACCTTTGGGCCCTAGGAGAAGGGTTATTTCTCCCTTTGGCTTCCATTTATGATTTATCCAACCTCTTAGAGCTCTTTCGTTTGGCCAGAAGCCCAGAAATTTCCCTATGAGCGCATGATCATGCATGTATTGTATTCTTCCATTTATTCTTTCACTAGGCAGTTCAACTTCTGGCCTATGAGTGGCAACGGGTTTACAGGTGGACGAACTAACCTTTTGATTTTCATTTGAGCCTTGAGGATCGACGTCTGTCTGTGATTCCTGTGCAGATTTTCTTTGATTGGCTGAGTCTGGATTTGCATTACCTTCTGGTCCTTGCTGGCTTCCATCGACGGGCTGAAGCACTGCCCCATCCCCCTGTGGGGGTATCATTTGGTCCGCCTGATCTGCTTACGTCCTGGAGTACTGGCAGCGGTGAACGGTTCTGAAGATGTAGAGCAGGAGCTCTGCTGCCGCAGGCTTCTGTCAGGAGAAACCCTAACTCTTCGAAACGCCAACGCGCGCTCTCATCCTT
>APFE030325327.1:1678-15345 GCA_000404065.3 Pinus taeda
CAACAAAAATTTATGAAGGGTCATGGTCTGGAATACTGGTTTCGCAGGGGCACCATTGGCATTCATAGAGGCTCATCCATCTGGCACAGCCTAAAATCCAATGAAAAATACTTCCTTTCCAAGCTCCGATGGCATCTCCACACCGGATCACATCTGCTCATTGGCATCGACCCGATCGCCTGTAAACAAAGCATCTTCCTTCCTGAATACGTTATCGATGCCATGCACCATTTGGGAATTTTTACTTGGGACAAAGTCATACTAGATTGGGCGGGCCCCTCCCCCACTTGGAAGACTGCGGATCAGATCGGCCTGCTAGCCCCTCTCTCCCCTGTTTGGTCACAAATTTTCTCGTCACTACAGGCATCGGGAATTTTGCGTAGCGGTTCCTCCGACCACCTACACTGGTTCTCTAACACCTCCACGGCCCCCATCAGTGTCAAAGATATATACACAGAACTCATCTCTACGCTGGTCCTGGCTTCTTCTTCAATCTTCCCCACGGTCTTTTGGAAATCTGGATGCCCGCCAAGGATGATCTATTTTGCATGGCTTCTCTTCAACAACAAGAACCTGACGTGGGACAACCTCAGAAAACGGTCATGGCATGGCCCCAGCAGATGCTCCATTTGCTAGTCTGATGAAGAGACAAATTTCCACATTTTCTTTTGTTGCGGCCCTACACAGGACATCTGGTACGAACTTGCACATTTTTACAATTTTTCACATGTTGTATTCGACAGTGTGCAGGCTGCCTTCCTCTGGTGGTCTTCCCAATCTGAAAATCGCCATCCACTCTACATTATCACAATCTGGTATATATGGCACTGGCATAATCACAGGATCTTCGAATCTTTCAATGCCCCACTCAACTCAGTTCTTTCTCACATATGCTCTCTGTACGAAAACAACACAAGATACAGGACATAGTTTCAATGTGGTTCACGTCTCCCTACAAAGGACTGCTTTTTGTTATCCTACACGGTGGTCTCTATGTTTTTTCACATATGTCTATCTTCTCCAGGACTATATGCTCCTTTCCATATATGTTTTGACGCTATATGCCCACTGAATACTTCATGATCGGCCCCTATGATGCACAAGGTTTTCTGTAATCATTTGACCATTATATTGCCTTAATATAAACATGCAGCTTTTTCTCCTGAAAAAGGAATTAATTTATTTACTTCATATTTAATTTTTTAGTTTTGTCAAATAAAACTATAGATTTAATTTTCTTAATAAATATTATTAAATAAACATTTAATATTATTATATTTTTTAAAAATTTCTAATTTTTCCCACATCTTTATAACTAAAGACTAGATTTTTGGGCCAAACATGTTCTCAAGAGGAGAATGTGTTAACTTCAACTTTCCAAGTATACCAAGTACTTTAAACCTCATCCAATAACACATTCATGAAATTAGAAAATTTACTCAGTACAAAAACATATGTATTTCTACCTCTATATTCTTCAAGTTTTTTTCTTCTCCCGAGATAATGTTAAAATTCCTTAGTGATTAACCATAATCCATCCTACTTTGAGTTTTTAAAATAAATTATTTAGTTTAAAATTAAAACCAAAATGTTATATGTGATTATATCGAATAATCCTACATGCAAGGTAAATAATATTGCACCGGGAGAACTCATTGGGTTATCCTGTGGAAGAGGCAATATACTATCAGACCATGTTATTAGGAATGACAAGTGCATCTCTAAATACTCAAAGTTTTATATCTGAGGCCTGTTTTCAGGAAACTGCTTTTGTGTTAGCTAAATCTTCTCTCTAGGTTCATATTGATTGGTTTAAAGGTGAGAAGGAAAAAGTTATTCCGGGGCTTTGTGTACTTGGTAACATATTGACCATTTACGAAATATAATAGAATAGATTTAATAATAGGGAATGTACTTGGTAACATATTCACCATTTAGGAAATAGAACGGAATATATTTAATAATAGGGAATCAGAGTCTGTTTAGCAACGAGTGAAAGATATTTTATTTCAGGGAGATAAAGTAATTTATTTTTTTCTATTTAGGAATTTTTTTTACAATATATATATTGAAACAACCACTATAATAGTTTGGAGAAATAGTATGATTATATAGAATTATATATATAGATACTGGTTATGAAAAATGATCTTTATCTTTTTTATCTATAGTTAATTTTCAGAAGTAACATAGAAGTTCATATTTAGTATATTGTTGTAATGGATTCTAGTCTTGTTATTCAATTGCATAGAGCCTTAAATAACATCTTAGCCTTGTTGACAAGCTAAAGAGTGGGACTCTCTTTGTTATATAATATATAATATATATAGATATATATATGAAGAATTTAATAAATAATGTAATCTAAAAACTCTATGTGAAAAAAATCAAATTATAAGTACAAAACGTATTCATAATAATTATAATTGTGTGTGGGTATGTGGAGAGAGAGAGAGAGAAAGGGGTTAATTTGATTTCATATTGTTAGTATTGTTAGATATTTGGTTAGTTTTGTCCAAATAAGTATTTAGTTCAAATCCTCCTAGTTTAGGCACCATAACATGTCTCAACAAGTTAAATAGAAATTCCATCCACTATCATGAGGAAGAAAGTATTTAGTTCAGATCCTCCTAGGTTAGGGCCACTAACATGTGCTAAAAAGTTTGTTAGAAATGACATCTACTATTGTGGAGAAGCATCCCTTTGATTTCCTTCCAATTTTTTCCATGAATTTATTTATTTATATGAAATAATTATTAATATCGCCTTAAATACCTAAAGATACTATGATCAAAATCAAAACTAGTGTGAGTAACACCACCACCACCCTTGTGAACTACATAGTTGTGATCACCCTCAATAATGTGTTAATGCCTCTTATCCTCATGTCTAACCCTCATCTTCTATCTTGAAGATATAAGTAACATCAAGAAACCTTTTCATATTCCCCATGCTAAGAAAATGCCAAAGTTTCTAGTTCAAATCCAATGGGAGAAAAAAGAGGATATTTACATGTTCTTCTCCATCTTTGTGCACCAATTGTGATGGATGAACACTAAAGCCTGTTGAAATCAACAACATCATATCAATATCTACAAAGACGGTCCTAAAGAAGCCTTTTTGGGTGCTCTAGTATTGACAACAAGAACATCCTTTGTCTTGTCAGGATTAGGTCGAGGTATCTCTTCATCAACCAGTAAGATTATATGTAAAAAGTAAATAGATACAAAATAATTAATAACATATGAAAAAACTACTAAATACATACATTATATGTTGATAAAAATATATCATTTTCAACTTGCAAGTTCAACAAGAGGAAATGATATAAGGTTCTTGACTTGTTGTGACTTAGGCATGCATGTAAATATTCCACCATATCCAAATCATGCTCAAGTAGCTCAATCATATCAATGACATTTGTAGAGACATTCAAGATGCATGATTTTTTCATTTTTCTCACTTTGGTCATTAATAATTCCCATATTGATATACAAATGATGGTCGATGAGAAGGGAGGAAGTATATTGACAATCTTAGAGCAAGTTCTATGAAACATCTCAAAAAATAAGCAGCATTATTAATAAGCATAATAAAATCATTCCCTGCCACGAATACTATAAAAACATAGAGCATACGAAAAACATCTCAAAAACATCACACTCCACCAATACGAGGTGAACCTATCTATAATATTATCAACATAATTTCATAGTTTGAAACTAATATGGTCCTTATCAATAAGACAAGGTATTAATAAATTAGGATAAACTTATTTCCTAGAAATCCCGAGGCTCAAAACTAAATATTGCTCTCTATCCATTAAAAAATCTATATCTTTGTACTTAAGAAATGTTAACCACATTACTATAATTTGGAGCACATTGCAACTATGGTCACAAATGTACAACGTGAGCCAAACATTGGGCACTAGGAATATACTTTCCTGTACTAGATAAATCAACAGGAAAATAAATATCATCCTCTATTGGGATAAACTAGTTGTCAACCTCAACTTGGAAGGCTTAGCATCCATAGTCCCACCACCAAATAATTTGTTGTATGAATATTTTTCCACCTTCAACATTAACACTTCATCCTCAACATATTTCATGAGGCCAATGTCTCAATGGAGAGCACATGAATACTATGTAAGAGGTTGTTGGATTTGATCCATGCTCTCTCGTAGGAGTGCCATCTCCTTAGATTTGTGTATTTCTTTGAAGGTTTATTCACAAAAAAAGATGTTAGATATAAAACCTTGTAATTCTTACCTTAAATATAATAATTAAAAGAATATATTGAACATAATTTAGTATTTGATAAATATCAATGGGTGTTATTCAGTTAATAAGGGTAGTTAATGAGCTAATCTTTATTTGGCATACTAAATACAATTATAGTGATAGTAATGAGATGTAATGATGGTACGAATCACAATGTTGGCACTCCAAATACTAATACATACCATAATAATGCACTCATCATAATTTAGTGCATCATGTATATTGTACGACAGAACATGTTACCTATCTTGATATATATAATAATATAATATCTATAATATATATATATATAATATATATATATATATAAATATTATATATATATATATATATATATATATTATTATATATATATATATATATTATATATATAGTGTGTGTGTGTGGTGTGTGTGTGTAACAAAGTCAGTTTTTCCCAACATAAAGGATAATAATCATTAACTTATGAAGAAATCTCACTTCTTCCCTATAATTTCAATGTGAATGGCTAATCCACGACTAACCTTGCAACTATTAGCCCCATGGTAATGGACTAGATTAGAGTCTACGGATTCCTTATTAACAACATGCCTACGTCAAATAGTCCTAATTGATTGTGATAGTCCCTCGGGATGTTGTGTGATTGTGTGTGCATGCATGTACAAACACACACAAATATATGTATGTTATTTAACCCTAATAGCTAGATCAAGTGGCTTCACTTGACAAGTAGAAGTTGTATTAGCAAAGGAGGTCATAAGGTTGAAACCACCTTAATCCCTTGAGGTTAGGTATACATGTTGTATGTTAAGAAAATTTATCTCAAATGTTTTATAGCCTCAATAGCTAGCTCAAGTGGTTTGACCTATGATATATAAGTTGCATTATTAAGGAGGTCACGAGCTTGAAACAACCTCGGTCCCTTGGGGTTAGGTATATACGTTGAATGTTGATGAAATTTACCTAAAGTTCCATTGACAAATATCCCTAGACAATTTATCTAAAGAATCATATAATGTATCTATATCTATGTCAATGCCTCTCTCTATATATGTATGTATCGCACTAATAACATGGAATGAGGCATCAACAATATCCACAAAAACAATATGCATATATAATTAATGCACATCGATATTATTTTTCAATGGAAATCATAAATGTTCATTCCAAAAAAAAAGAGTACATCATTCTAGTGCATGACAATAAAACTAATACAACATTTCTTACTATGCATAAAAATGCTTTTCTTTTCTTTGCTTTTGTCAACTCTGACCACTACCACTATAACCTCAAGTTGAACCCATATGTGCCCCCATACATGGCCCACATGGTACAACAAGGGTTATTTCACCCTTAAACCTCAAACTTCACAAATACTTCATATCAGAACAATCATTAATCATGTTTCCCCCTTAAAAAAATAGGAAAAAACCTTTTTTAAAGAAGCCATGTAGAATAGTAAAGAAAAATAACCTAGATACACTTCCTTAAGAAAATGCTTCTCAAAATACAATAGGACCATATCCCAAAACAAATAAGGGTTTTTACGAGGATAGATCATAATGAAAAGGTGCGCCTATTATCAAAATAAGAAAATGGAACACCAATAGTGACTAAAATGAGTAAAAAAAGATTTAGGAAAAAGTAGAAAATAAGTTCTTTTTTTTCTTTTCTTTCATGCATGGTTTATGTGTTCAACTTCTTTAATGAAGAAGGTTTTAGAAAATACATAATGGATAAAGAAACTTAATATGGCTATGTATTTTTTAGGTGTGGTTCTGAGATTGGTGGAGGATTACTTCCCCATTGGCTAATTAGCAGGGCCTAACTCTAAGAATAGTTAAGATAATTGGATCGTAACTCCCTCCCATTTAGCAAAGTTCTTTAATGATGGAACTCAACCAATGGAGCTAACCCATGGTCTTATTTCATATACTATGTTAATAATAGTATATATAATATTAATAAATATTTAAACTCTTATATAATTTAAAAATTCCTTATAAAAAAAATATATATAATATTCTATATATATATATATATAGTATATATATTATATATATATATATATATATATAATATATTATATATATTATATATATAATATATATATATATATATATATTTACTTTTTTCCATTATATATAAGTTTTTTATTTTTTTTTCAAATTGTTGTCTTTTCATTTTGATTTTCTAGTGTGTTGGTCTTTCTCTTTGATTTTCATTTTTTTACGATCATCTAAACATGCTATGTTATGTTTATGTTATTTTCGTTGAAACTGGAAAAATGTTTTTTGGTCAAATCTTAATTTTAGTTTTTTAAAATGGGTTGTTTACAGTATATATGGATTCAACACCATCAAAAACCCTTGGGGTACTCAGATTGTACAGAATTTAGTGCACACACTTGTGATTCCAAGAAACAATTTAAATTAGAAAATACATGGGAAAGCCCTCCAAAATATCGAACATATAGACTATGATTTTTGTAGTTTATGTAGAAGGAAATCAATATAGTAATACATCTGCAGTTGACTTTGTATTAGTTATGATTTGACTATATTTTCCTATTTGTTAATTTAAATAATTAAGGTAATATTTTTTTTCTTTCATTTTTTTGTCATATATAAGTTTTGGAGGGTTTTTGGCCTTATTTTCCAATTTACCATGAAAATGGACACTTCGCTGAATATTTTTGCTTTAATTTAAAATATGTTGAATATCAAGTGGTGAATTAAAAGCATGCATGCTTTTAACCTTAGAATAACCCACAAATATCACAAAGATATTTCTCTAAATTCCAACTACTCAAACTGATGGTCGAGGCCATTCTTAAACCAAACTAATTTTGCGGCTTACACAAACCACACTATAGTGATCAGAATTACTTCCCCATATTGAAGTTACTCACTTTGAATAAATGATGATTCGGGATAGATTGAAGCAAGGGAAATAATTTTTTTCCTAGACAAGTTGCTCTGGCCTCCCAACTAGGCCAGTAAATTTTGATTTCGAGTTGGCTATCCTTAATTAAGAAGAAACTAAGGTGGTAATACAAATACTTGCAAGGCGAACACATGTCTTCAATCATTAAACACATGTTAACTAAGATTGAAATGTGTCACTAGAAAAGGAGAGAGGGGATCATAGGAGGAGGGTCCTGATGTCCTAATTTGATAGCCAACATTAACACTCGTGTCTTATCAATCTTGGAAAATGAGATGCTCCTTATTTTCATATTGAGTAATTAGTATAAATAAGATCCTTTGATTCAAATTAATCATTCCTTGAGCCATCAACGAACCTCTTTTTGCTAATGAGTGGAACTCCGAGTTTAAGAGTCTATAGAAATAACTCAAAATTTATGGTTGTTAATGAATTTAGATTAAATCTATAGATACAAATTTATTCTACCCAATCTAAGGAAGGGAAACCATACCATAGAAAAACATGCAATCATTCAATCACAATGAAAACAACTTTTACTGGGAACCCAACTATGAAAAAACCATCCTTTGTATGATATTAGATGAGAGCAACGATCTATTACAATGACTACTTTAATGCTTGGAGCTCAATCTGCACTATAATTATGATGTCCTCCTAAGTGTGCTTTTTCCAACACTTAGCCAAAATAGGCCTCCTGCTCCTTGCTATTTCCTTATGCAATTCCTTCTCCTAAAGAGTAGGGAAGCTCTTATTTCCTTACACATTTTTTGAGTAGATCAACTCACTTGCTACATGAAATCATTGTACACTCACTAGTATACAATAATTATTACATTATGCATTTTCTCTACATCTTCAGTAGGCAATTCGAATTCATGCATCAATATGGTTAGTTTTAGTAAATTCACTAATTAATTGAGGGTTAGTTGAGTTTACAACAATTACAACTTCTCAACTAAAGTCATACTGATTATGTTCTAGACTAGAGCCCAAATAAGTGACTTCCACTTAATATAACACCTATAGATGTGTAAATCTTACTAACCAACTAGCACATAATTTTATTACTACCCCACAAACTCAAATTAACTAACTTAAGTGAGTTATTTGGCCATGTAAAAGGTTCTTTAACATGATAATTACTTGTGAACATCAATTTTGTTTCCTCTTATTTTATTAATCTTCTTCATCAAACAATTACCATTAGAATGCCAGAAAGTAAACACAAGAGACAAGAGACACCATAGATAGGCCATAGTGTAAAACTCCACCATGGGGGAAAACCCATCAATCCTTTCCTTATAGCTTCTTCATCAATAAGAGAAATTCAAGTCAATCAATCAATTATCCAAATTCCAAATCAATCCTCAAATAATAGCGCAAAACTTCATCATAACTATATTCATAAATATGACAACAACATGTTGTATTTTTGTCCCTAGATCCCATAGTGGATATGCTGCCATAATTTATTGGATGCCACAAAGAAACAAGAGTTTGGATGCCATTGAGTCATATAATTTTTTATTCCACATAATCACATGATTTAAGATTCCACATAATTACAAAATTCTGAATGTTACAGAGTCACAAAATTTCAAATTTCATAAAATTGCAAAATTTCGGATGCCACAAAGTTAGAGAATTATGGATGCCATAGAATTGAAGAATTTCATATGCTACCAAAATGTAGAATTTTAGATGTGATAAAAACATGTATCAATATAAAGAAGTATGTCAATGGGAACTCCCTTTCCCATAGAGAATTATATCATAAAAAACTTACATTAATATCACATAAACTTACATCATATATGTGAAATAAACTTTGCATTATACATAGCCTCAAATCTTTTTGTTCTTCAAACAATAGCAGCCTCAACCTATTCACATACAACATAATCAGGTGTCCTGAATTTTCATACTACAAACCTAATATTCTCTACCATAAGATATAATTGAATTTCATCCTAAAAGATCCATGAGATTTTTACCAAATGGGAGAGTCCTTATGCCAATATATATTGGTTTGTCCATGCAAAAAGTCGTGTCTTTTGAAGTTGGGCTGAATTGTCATTTAGGAGGGCCGATTTGGATATTTAGACAACTAAATGCAATTTCAAAAATTCAAATTTATTTTTCTTTCAAACGTACAAATCGGACATATTACAAAATCAATTAGTTTTAACCACCTTCAAATATATTATGAAGACCAAATTGAGTTACATTTTCCAACAAAGCATGCGTACAATAGGGCTTTGCACTCTTCTACAGAAAGTTCGCCATTTGAGACATTTTTTGGGTACCTACCAAAATCACCCTTAGAACTAGTCTTTGGGAAAGACAAGGTTTCCAATGAACAAAGTGATGAAGAAAAAGCTTGCAAGTTCATTTAGAATATCCAAATGATATATCAGGCAGTGGAAGGAGATAGAGCATGTATTCACATGACAAATTCAAATTTGATGATTAGTTCTAGGTTGGAGATAGAGCATGTATTCACATCAGTAAGGAAAAGTTGAAGGGAGAAAGAAAAAAATGTGAAATGAATTAGATATTTTATATTCACCATCTTATAAAAGATTGTGACAAATGGTTATCACCTTCATCCTCTAACTTATATGCAGATGTATTTCATAGTCAATGTTGAAAAATTGAAACATTACAAACCACCCATGATCATGTATATAGAGGAGAATGGTCAAGTTCCATCAGTGGATGATTTCACTCCCTGAGTACTTGCATAAGTTACCTAAAGATATAATCCTAGACATAAGAACTAAGAATTCATGATGGGGGTATGTTGAGTACCTTCTAGTGTGCTTCGAAGGAATTAATTCCAACGAGGAATGATGGGATGAAAAGGGGAAATTGAGGGAGAAATTCTCTCACCTACATGTTGGTTGATAAGGATTTTGGAGCCCCGAAAATGTCTCAATGGGGAGGATTGATCTAGGAATATCCAAAAAGGATCAAAATTGGAAGTCGTCAAATCTCATCAAAACTAGCACTAATTCATAGACCTCATCAAGAAGATTCCAATGATGTGAATGGCACCTTAATCCAAGTTCATATGATAAATTTTTTCTCATCTAAATTTGGTGTGAACGGGCAAAAAAATGGGAATGAGAATGCCACATGGGACACCTAGGAAGTGTTATGTATCACCCTCAAGAGGCACCATGTCTTATCTACCAAATGATCCATGTGGTATGATGTGGCAGCGTGATGGGAATATGATGCGGTAGAGCAAGGGTGACCAGGAACACTCATGGGATAATGGGAAGGTGCCATGTGGCCCAAAAAAATGGTGCCATGTAGCACCCAGCTGGCATCCCACAAGGGCCTAATCAACCTGCATAGCAAGATTGAACACGTGCATGGAATTGTCTATATATATCGAAATATGGTTATAACCATATGTGTTCCATTTAAATTAAATGACATAACATATGCAAATGGGGGAGGCCCATGGGCTTGACCATGAGACCTGTGCCTCACCAATGCCCTATATTAAACATTACAACTAATGTGATATCATGTGGCTAGTGGTTTCTCCACCCAAAAAAATATATTTAAAATTCCATTTGGCCATCACAGAGGGAGATGGAGGTTAGGCCATGGAGGGGTGAGAGGTGTTAGAAAATGAAACTCGGTTTCATCTTCATAATTGTTATTGTATTTATATTATCTTATATTTCATGTAAACATCAAAAAACAAAAAATAAATATTATTTTTCACTCTTGGTTTTCATTCTAAAATTCTTTGGTCATCTAGTTCAAGAAAGGTATTCATGCTAGTATGGTTCATTGAGTTAAAAGAATACTTTTCATAAGTCAAAACATTTTCCTAGAGTCATGTCCCATTTTTAATTTGAAGAGTAAATGGAAAAGGAAATGTATTTGAGTAAAAAATGTAGATTTTGTGTCTATAAGACCAAGCCAGCCTGCAAAGTGGTAATTCAACCTCCTAGATGTGTATAAATAGAGAGATATTGAACTCATTTGAAGAACCACTCAAGCAAGTTCAATCTCCAAGACAAGAAGAGTGAAATTCAAGACAAGAAGTTGGAGAAAAAAAGTGTTAGGTAGACTAATCCCTCTTGCAGACAAGACAAATCTCATTAGACCTTGAAGAAATCTAGTAACAAACAAGAAAGAACTAATACTTTTCCTTAGCTTACGATTGATTCCAGCAAACAATATGAAAGAGATCACTTATCATTTAATCGAAATTCTTGCTAAAGTCCCTTTCAATTCCTTCGACAACTATCTTCCCCGTATGCTTTAAAGAATATTCCAACTTTTTCCACAACTTCTCCATGATGTCTCGAAGGAGATCTACATAGACACAAACACACAAAGGATCAAAGCATCTAGTGTATAGAATGAAAGTTAAATGAACTATTTAACTCCACATATATCATAAATTAAATCAATATCCAATCATAACCTATGTGAGTGATCAAGGAATCCCACAAATGATATTAGCAAAGACTAATTAGGGAATAACAATTTCTTTTTATTAAATAAAATGGAGAAAAAACATACAACATCAAATCCTTGATGTTACGGGCCTCTTCTCACAATATGCAACCCTCTCCTTAGATGAAAGAATCCTAGCCTTATTTCTACAGCATCAGCCTACCTTCAATAGTCCTCTCCAATCATCTTGCCTGTGTTTACTTTATAGGCCAAGAGGAGGAAAATTGGGATGCATTTCCTAAGGGACGAGATCCACAAATGGTGGGATAGGGGTTCCAAAAAGACAAGGAAGTAGCTCCATGATGAGAGGGATCAGGCTTAAGTGGGAATCCATTCGAAGTTGCTTTTTGGGAAAGATTTGACTAGCAAATCTTCTAGACTTAACTTTTTATTTTTACTTACGTTAAGTCATGTGCACAGGATATAGTTTTAGACAAAGTGTACTTATGTGTATGTTATGATGGTATCTTTTGGGTATGTAGAAAAATGAACTAGTGAACTATGCAGGAAGCCAAAAATAAGTTTCTAAGCCTTGATATCCATGAATTTCATTCTCTTTGGGATATTTTTGGTTCTAGCCTTGCATAGTGATTCTTTGGAACACTTTCATGGATAGAGAAAGATCCAAACTGATAGTCATTTTCCTAATGCAACAAAATGATGTGTAATACGTTTCCCCCTAAAGTGACAAGTCAAAAAGTATGTTTGATGCTTGTAGTAATTTATCATGCCATGGTTAGGGTTAGAGATTGCAATAGGATACATGAAACAATTAATGAAATGGTACAATGTAATATATAATTATCGCTGAGGTAGGCATTCCATAGTTAGAGCATAAATACATTTGAAGATCCATGTCAATAGACAACATATTATGGATGCAACCATGAATGGATCTATGTTTACAATCATGAATATTTAATAACTCCAGGCACCCTGGACGGATGAAACTAGATACTCAATATTGATCTCCATCTCTCGATCTGTAGTGAAAATCTAACCATATGACAAAATGTCTCATAGTCGAACATGACATAAAGCACTTGATTATCGGTCAATGATGTGAAACATTAACAAGAATGAGAGAAACCACCAATAATGGAAATGGTTCTCAAGGTACTTCTAGTATCATCTATGAAGTGTGAATAGATGTGCTGATGTCGAACACTCATAGAATCATTTGATCAAAGTTCAATGATGTGAGCATGTCGTTGAAAGCGAGAAATCTGCATTAAGGCATGCAAGCTCCCAGGTACTGAAGGTTTCTACATCCACTTCCTAGATAATAAGTTGAATTCGATAGGAAATAACCCGTCACAGGAAGGCCTATGACACAAAACACATGTTAAGTTTTGAAGAACAAAAGGTGTTAGTGATCTAGGACTGACTCAAGGATGGTCTGCACAACTGAAGGCTATGAATAGAAAAGTAATTTTGACTAAGGTTTAACTTCTCTTAAAAATAGTGGTGACAAGACATTCTAACTTGGAAAAATTTGACTCAAAAATAATACCCAAACCAACTAAACACCTTCTATGAGGTTTGGTGAAATGAGAGGAAAATGGATTTCCCAACCCGGATAAAAAATTAACAAATTGTCATGTTCAGGACTGACATACTTATTTTTATAATGACAAAAACAAGGTTTGTTTGCCACCTTTCCCCCGCCATCACTGGAAAGTACCTATTTATTTTTTACAAGCTTGAGGAGGATAACATATTCTTTTCCTGTGAGCTCATTATTCGGATGAGTCATCCGAAGTCTTTCAAACGAACCCTAGGAAGGAGTTGTCCTATCCCATCATCATTGATGAGTGCTACACTGTTTAAGATTTGCAAGTCCAGTGAAGGGGTATATCGATGTCATTTTTGTCATGTACCTGAGTTCCCACAACAACAACAACAAAAAATGTATATGTTCTTTTAGAAGGTATGTTAAAGACCTTGGATTTGTGGTCTAATTTC
>APFE030325327.1:18312-57396 GCA_000404065.3 Pinus taeda
TTTTTCCTTCCTCGTCAAGTTCTGGCAATATTGTTTGAACTGGAGCTTGTCGCCTATAACCTTCTTTAAACATGAAACATGGAAAACTGGGTGCAATCGAGAAGCTGCAGGAAGCTCCAATTTGTATGCCATAGTACCAATCTTTGCAACACCTTGTACGGACCATAATACTTTGGTGATAATTTATTATCCTTCTTAGCTTGCTTGAGGGACATTTCTTATATGGTTGTAGCCGTAGGAATACCCAATCACCTACATCAAAACTAAATATATATAGATAGATATAGATATAGATTATAGACCTGTTGTTTTAGTGTCTATTTTTGTGCCAACAGAGGTTATCCTTTAAGAGTTGGAGGACTTGTTGTTGATGTTCGATGTGATGTTCCACTGCTTGAACCTTAGAAGTTTCTCTTAATATGATGTGATGGATGGTGGCTGATACCCATAAAGTGCCATAAATGGGGTCATTTTTGTTGTTGTATGGAAGGAAGTGTTATACCACCATTCAGCCAGAGGCAACCATTGACCCATTGTGTCTGTTTATCAGATACAAAGCAACGAAGATATCCTTCCAAAAATTTGTTTACTATCTCAGTTTTCCCATCAAATTGAGGATGATAAGATGAGCTATGAGCTAACTGAGTACCAAGACAAGAAATAATTATGTCCAAAAATTTCCAGTGAAAATGGGATCTCTGTCACTTACAATAATCTTTGGGTTTCCATGTAGCTTTTGAATTGTTTCCATAAATGCAGTAGATACTGTACTGGTTTTAAATGGATGTGATAATGCACAAAAGTGTGCATACTTGGGAAGTCTATCAACTACCACCATGATGACAGTATTTCCCTTAGACTTGGGTAAACCTGTGATAAAATCCATTAAAACCTCCTCCCAACATTGGCTTCGAATGGATAAAGGTTGTAATAGACCCGGGGTCTTAATTTTTTCAAATTTATTTTGTTGGCAAACCAAAAATTCCGCCACAAAATTGTGAATATCCGATTTAAGGCCATCCCAAAAAAATTCCTTCTTAACCCTGTGGTAAGTTTTTAAAAATCCTAAGTGCCATCCTAAGGGAGAAGTGTGCAATTCCATAAGAATATTTTGTTTTAGTTGGGAATTCTTACAGAGGTATAAGCGATATATATTTGTACCATAAAGAATCATTTTTCCAGCTAAATGTATCAGATGTACTGGAATCTTATTGTAACTTTCGAATAAGTGCCCGCACTTCTTCGTCATTCTTCCATTCCTCCCTTGCTTCATTTATCCAATCTGGTTGGATAATAGAAATGGCGCACAACAATGCTTCCCAATCCTCATCCTTTCTTGAGAGTGCATCTTCCACCACATTTTGCTTCCCTTTTTTGTAGATGATTTCAAAGTCATAACCCAACATCTTTGTGACCCACTTTTGTTGCTCTTCAGAGGATAATCTTTGTTCTAAAAAGTATTTAAGGCCATCATGATCCGTTTTTACCTTGAAGTGTCTTCCCATTAGGTAGGGTCGCCATTTCTTAAGTGCATCGAGTATTGCAACATTTCCTTCTCATAAATAGCTTTGTGTAAAAACTTTCCCTTGATTGGACGACTTTCAAAAGCAATGGGTCTTTCATCTTGCATTAAAACAACACCAATTCGATTTCCTGAAGCATCACATTCCACAATAAAGGTTGTTGTGAAGTCTGGTGTAGCTAAGACAGGTGCTTGGCACATTGCCTCTTCTTTAAGATGTTCAAAGGCCTTTGTTGCTTCTGGAGTCCAAGAAAATGCATCTTTCTTTAGTAATGTTGTTAGAGGCGCTGCTATTCTTCCATAATTCTTAACAAACTTGTGATAATACCGTGTCAACCCTAGAAATCCTTGCATATGCTTTATGGATGTGGGGATTTTCCATTCCTTAATGGTTTTAATTTTTCTAATGTCTACCTTGACACCTTCATGATATACAATATGACCCAAATATTCCAACCCTTATACTCCAAAGAAACATTTGGAGGTTTTTGCATATAATTGTTTCTCCTCCAACAGTTTGAGCACTCTGTCAACATATTGAACATGATCTTTCCAAGACTTGTTGTAGATTAGTATATCATCAAAAAATACTAACAAAAATTTTCTAAGGAAGGGTATGAAAATGGAATTCATCAAACATTGAAATGTATAAGGTGCATTGGTAAGTCGAAAAGGCATGACCAAAAATTCATAATGACCCTCATGAGTTGTACATGTTGTTTTCAGAATGTCTTCAATCTTCATTCTGATTTGATGATATCCTGAGCGAAGTTCCAACTTGGTGAAGTAAATTGCTCCATGTAATTCATCCAATAATTCATCAATGATAGGAATGGGAAATATATTTTTAATAGTGAGCTTGTTGATCTCCCTATAATTCTGACACATGTGTCATGATCCATCCTTCTTGTGCACCAATACTACTGGAGTAGAGAAAGAACTTTGACTAGGTTGAATTATACAAGCTTCTAGCATTTATACAACCATACGTTCAATTTCACTCTTTTGGGCACAGGGATATCTATAAGGCCTGATGTTTGGAGGAACACTTCCTGGAATCAAATGAATAACATGATCATGATCATGAATAGGTGGGAGGCCCTTGGGAGTCTCAAATACCTTGGAATGTTTGTCCAAAACTTTTTGGATATCTTGAGAAATAGATGATTTCGATGTGGGAACCTCTAGCGAACATAATTGTGAAATTATGCTTCATTGTTCTTTCTTTAGAAGATTTGTCATGCCGTTAGAGTTGATTATCTTACCTGGTTTCCCTGCGATACCTCTTAATTCAACTTCCTATCCTTTTGAAAAAAAATTCAAGAAAAGTTCTTGAAAATTAAAAGCTATCGTACCCAAATATTGTAGCCATTGGACTCCTAGTACAACATCAACACCGGCCATTGGAATGGAAAGCATTGGACTATTCAATGCATATTCTCCCATGGATAGCTTGATATTATGGCACTTTCCAGAGAAATTTATGGTTCCTACATTTTCAACCATTGCTTGACACTTTGATGCTGGATATAAGAAGAAACTCAATTCCTTGGCTATCTTACAATGAATAAAATTATGGGTGCTGCCCAAAACAATAAACACTATTACCTTTTCTTCTTGATATGTCCCTCTATATTGATAGTTTGAGGAGTGGTAATTCCGACCAATGCATTACAATATATGGTCAGATTCATTTCTTCTTTCTCTATGGTTTGTTCCTAGTGTGTATCCTCTTCTTTTGATGTTTCTTGTTCCTTTTCTTCCTCCTCTTCACAATCTATGTAAAATAATATTTTCTCAGCACACTTATGAACTTTAGTGTATTTACTATCACAATTGTAACAAATCCCTTTTTCTCTTTTTTCTTCCAATTTTTGTGGTGTCAAACTTGTAGGTTGTGGAAGGCTAAGGGAAACAATACTTCCATCTTTATAGTTGTGAGTGGTAGGCTTCCTTGTTGCCATAATTTTTCTTTCAATTTTTCTTGCCAACCTGAATGCCTTCTCCAATGAATCAGGTTCCCAAAGGTGAACCTCATGTTGGATGTTATCCTTTAGAGTACCTATGAACATATCAATCCTATGATCCTATAAAATATCCTTTACCCTTATATTCAATTTTTGGAAGTCCTCAATGTGCTCCACCATTGAACCCTTTTGTTTGACATTTATCAATGGGCTAAAAAAGGTGTTGCTTTTTGTATACTAATAACGTGCTATCATTTCTTCTGTAAAAATTTCCCAAGTGACAATTCGTTTCCGAGAGCATAGCCATCGATACGATACAAATTGATTATGCTCCAAATATAAAGTTGCAATGTGTACCTTTTGTGTGTTTTGCACATTATGGAGATCGAAATATTGCTTGATTTGTAAAGTATCCATGTTATGGGATCCTTGCTATCAAACTTCCTCATATCGATCTTTGGAACATGGTGGGTCTTCAATCCAAAGTTAGAGTCTATGAAATCATGACTAAAATTTATTTTGTTCTCATCATGAGTTTCTTTTACTACCCCTTTGCCATTAGTAAGCATTTCTTGTAGCAACTTTGTCAAATTTATCTTCAAATATTCCATGTTGCCTTTAAGTTTTTCTTCTATACCATCCATCTTAGCTTCCATGCCATCCATATTAGCTTCCATTCCATTCTTTAAACCATCCATCTTAGCTTCAGTTACTTTTTGTGAGAGCAAAATTTGTTGCACTTGGTCTCGTAATTTTGATATATCATGTTGCATTTCTTCCTCTTCTTCATGTGTCACAGTAGAGATTTCAGGTTGCTTACTAGTTGTTTCTATTTTCTTTCTTCGGGTCATCAATGAATGATAATTGTGCTTCACAATGCCCTTTGAATCAATTCAAACTACTTTCTCAAACAAAACATATGCAAATTTTAAAAAACTACACAATTTTCTTATATGCTTTGTATGCGCTCAATCTTGAAACGATTGTAACCCTGTAATTTCTAATCTCCAAGTTATGAAATTTTGGCATGAGATATCCATTTGAGTCCTCTTTCCAACCCCACAAGTCTGATCACGATTGGATTCTCCAAGAAAGATTTATGCCCAATCTCTCGTGATGACCTAATTATAGAATGGTTCAGTAGAGCGAACTTGTATGACGTGCCATTTGTCACGGTTTCTACCTTCGGCACTGAAAACAATACCCGAAAAACTAAAGTCCATCCCATTTCTTTCACTTCTTATGAAATTTGAATCTGATGCTTGAAGAGAAAGTTATGATGATTTTCCCAATGTGACCTGTTTAAGATTGAATTCAGGAGCTTGCGAAAACCCTAACTTTCTCAGTTATATCTCCTAAAGTATAGAGAGACAAGATCTGAAATTCGATCACGAGGTTCATCACGCATTTGAATAAAACGGGTTTTAATTTTATCTTCTGAATATTCATAGAAAAAACGTTATAGCGAAAGGTCCAGGATGACCCATTTGAAGCAACGAAACCCTAGAAACCAATTTTTATGCAACCAACTCACAAAATAGAAGAAAGAGATAGATCAATGACTTCAAAAGTAGCTTATTCTAGGGGGAAACCTCCTTTATATTATACAAATTAACAATTATTGGATGATACAAATGGAAAGACCTCCTTTCTATATATAGGAGTCTAAAGGGTCACAATATAATCAGAGCTCACATAGCAATAATAATGTAAGGGCACAACAATAACAATAGTGGGCTTCAATGGGGCACAATAATAACAATATGTGGATAACATGGGCACAACAATAACAATAAGGGGCTACAATGACAATAATAATAAGGGAATGCACTAGTATTATAGGGACCTAATAGAAACACCCTAGGGTTATTAAAAATGATGGACCTCAAAAGAACAGATAAATGATTGTTTACCTTTGCCAGAATTTTTGTACAAATAGACATAAATTATGGTCTACCTGATGAAATTCACTTGAAACATTAAAAATTCCAGTGGACCAAATTTTTGGATTATGAAAATAGAACATTTAGATGTCGAGCATGTTAGCAAACTTGACACATGAAAAGCACATGCTTGAAAGGAAAAAGGAATCCAAAAATAAAAAGGGGAATGCTCACAAAAAAAAGGATGACATCCTTTTGATCCCTATATCACAGAGGAGGAGGAAGAAGAAATCACAGATAACCCTCCAATTCATGAAGAAGGGGATGCTTCGGTTCATAGTGGAAATGTAGCCCATAAGAAGAATGGTACAAAATTAGAAGGGATCCATGATCCAAAACAATAGAAAAATGTGGCCATAAAGAGAATTAGATGGTGGGCACAAAGAGAGTTCATGTTTCTGAAAGACCTGACTGAGACAAAGAAATCCTATCGAAGATAATTTGAAGTGACTTGGAAATGGTTCCAGTGGACCCCAACTCAAGGGGATGGTATAACTTCGAGAAAAAATAAAGGTAAGAAAGATAATTTAAGTGATGACTATCACACTTAACTTCACAAGTTTTTTTTTTTTCTTATGCACATAAGCTGAGAGGTTGCTCTTACTAAATGTGGTTAGCATCTACAAAATATAATTTTGTTCATTTTTGAAAGTTGAATAAAATTAGGGGTATTTCCTTTTTGGGATATCTATATATATATATACATATATATATATTATATATTATATATATATATACTATATATATATATATATATAGAGAAGAAGAGAGAGGACTAAGAAGAAGAGAGAGAGAGAGAGAGGAGAGAGAGATATTTTCCAAGATTTTAAAAATTAGAAAAACTATAGCTGGGATTTTTTTTTGGTTTAAAATTAGTTTTAGCAGAGCTAACAACATGCTTATAAAATGTGTTGATTAAGAATCTTTCCAATCTTGTAGTTTGTGTTGACTTATCCTTCTCCCCTTAAAGCACTAGAAGGAGAGAACTTACATATATCTGTTTTTAAATGGAATGGTTATTCATTGCATTAAAGAAACCTGTTTGAATGTGAGAACCTTTTACATAATGTTCCCATAATTATGCTACATCTATCCCTAAACTCCACTTATGTCTTTCAAAATTAACCCTAGAACTACATAGAACATATTGAAACTAGTTCCTCCCAAAAACTCTCCAAAAAATACCTAGAAAAAATACATATCTACATAACATAACCAACTACTAAAAGAGAATTAAACTACATTTCATGTAGACTACAGGGAAACTGGACTTCTTATACTTCTGTAATGAGTTGAATTGGAGTGAATCCTTGTTCATAAGCATTGTCACCTTCTTCTTCATCCAATTGGTTTTCCAGCTCAATGATCTGCGTTCACATGCATGTGTTTATCAACCCCAAGCCTTTCATCATTTCAAATCATGTTTTCCACTCAAAATTTGCAGAAATTATGGTGTATATTTGCAACTACTCATGAAGTTTTAATCAAAATCACAAGACACAAACCTACTCTATTGCTCTGCAGAAGTTAATTCACAATTTAGAACAAAAATATCAAACATGCAATAAGAAATCACACACATGCAAATAGTATTTTTCCTCAGGAAAGGAAACTACTAAAAGACCCCAATGCATGCTTGCATTAATATGATGAATAGAGATGTATTACAATTTCTTTTCTTAACTGAGCACAACCTGCAAGTGTATAACCTATCTCTCTTCTCACCGAGAAGCTCTAACCCAAACTTGTTCAATTTCTGCCTCTGCTTGAGCCCCTATTTGCTTGCACAATTCCTGAGCAAATAGGCCCCTATTAATTAGGAATTTTCTCCAAAATTCTTGCGCAGTTCTTCAGGGTTGATCACCTGACCAATACAATGAACTATAAACTCAATCTAGTATATAATTAATTGTACACTACCTTAGAATCTCCACCACAGTGAGGGAACTTGAATTCTTTGCATGCATGAGATAATTATTAGCTGATTGATCAGTTAACTAGATGATCTCTGAGTTGGATTGATGTCCCACTACTTAACTAACCGCTAACTAGTTCTATTAATAGTTAGAACTAGTTTAACTGATTACAACTGAAATTAAGTCAACCTAGGCTCCTAAAATTTTGGAATCACCACATACAACTGAACTTCACACCCCTAACTTGAATTAATTGAGATAAACTCCTATAAAATAGGAATCAACACATGCAAATTGAAATTCAACTCATTAAATCAAATTGAGAGTTCTTAACTAAGTAACAAGAGTCATGTCACCTTAGTTAACTCCTCCAAGTTGTATGTTGATGTGGAATTTCAAATTTCCTCAATTTAATCAAGGAAAAAATAAATTTGAGAATTTATTGTTTCAGTTTTCAACACTCCTTCTCAACAAGAAAGGGATTATCATCCAACCTTATCCAGCACCTTTGGAATGTATTGCATGCAACATCTCTCATTGTTGTTGCTACTACTGCAACATCTGCAACAGAGAAGCATAAAAAAAACACACTGAATCAACTATGATTGCAATTGTCTACTGGGAAAATTGTGTTGATACTAACTTTGCTACTGATCCTCCTGCTTTACTATCAAAATTCCTCTACACTCCTCAGCATATAATTGACATTGATCCTCCTACTACTAGATATTGTGTGTCCATGTGGAAAGGTGATGATCCATGCAGAGAATTACTCATTGGACCCTGCCCAATCCATGCAACTCTCAGGCTAAGGATATAAATCACCCCACCTCACTCTTGGAGGTATGGCTACATACACAGGAGACTTTGATATACTCATACTACTGCTACTTCTTTATTTCTATTGCCACACTACTGTTGCAACTACTGTAATAATGAGTATGATTTCCCTAGATCTTGAAGTACTAGCTTCCATAGGGATGTTCCCTCTGAAACTAGAATCCCTCCAATTCTCAATCTTCATGTGGGAAATATTTATGCTCCTCAATCTGCCAATATCAATGATCACAACTACTTTTTGTGTCACTAAACATTGATCTTCCCACTAGCATCCTTCTAGCTCCATTAAGAAGTATGCACATAGGGTCTTTTGGATCTTCCCTGAATTAGGGCTCCATCAATCTGCCTCCTAAGAGTTCATTTAGTTATTCAATGATCACTATACATGAGGAATTCAAGGACTAGTTCTAATGTGAATCTTGCTCTGATACCATGTAGAAATTATGGTGTAGATTTGCAATTGGTCATGAATTTTTAATAAAAATCACAAGACACAAAGCTGCTATACTACTATGTGGAAGTTAATTCACAATTTAGAAAAAAAATATCAGAAATGCAATAAGAAATCACACACATGCAAATAGTATTTTTCGCAAGGAAATAAAACTGCTAAAAAACCCCAATTCCTACTTGCATTAATCTGATGAATAGAGATGTATTACAATTGCTTTGCTCAACTGAGCACAACCTATATCTCTTCTCACTGAGAATCTTTGACCCAGACTTAGTCAATTTCTGGCTCTACTTGAGCCCTTATTTTCTTGCCAAATCCTAAGAAAATAGGCCCCTATTAATTAGGAATTTCCTCCAAAATGCTTGTGCAATTCCTCAGAGTTGATCACCTAACTAATACAATGAACTATACATTCAATCTAGTATATGATTAATTGTACATTGCCTTGGAATCTCCACCACAGCTGGGGAACTCAAAAATTTTTCATGCATGAGCTAATTATTAGTTGATTGATCAATTAACTAGATGATCTTTGAGTTAGACTCATGTCCCACTAATTAACTGACCACCAACTAGTTCTATTAATAGTTAGAACTAGTTTAATTGATTACAATTGAAATTAACTCAGCCTAGGCTCCTAAAATTTAGGAATCACTACATACAATTGAACTTCATGCTCCTAAGTTGAATTAACTGAGCTAGACTCCTATAAAATAGGAATCAACACATGTAAACTGAACTTCAACTCATTAACTTGAATTGAGTGTTCTTAACTAAGTGAAAAGAGCCATATCACCTCAGTTAACTCCTGCAAGTTGTCTGTTGATGTGGAATTTCGAATTTCCCCAATTTATTCAAGGAAAAAATCAAATTGAGAATTTCTTGTTGCATTTTTCAACACTCCCTTTCAATAAGAAGGGGATTATCAACCAACCTTATCCTGCACCTATGTAATGTACTGCATGAAACACCTCTCATTGTTTTTGCTTCTACTGCAACATCTACAACTAAGAAGCATCCAAAAAAAAAAAACTTAATCAACTATGGTTTCAACTGTCTACTGGGAAAATTGTGCTGTTGCTGACTCTACTATTGAGCCTCCTGCTCTATTGTCAACACTCCTCTACACTCCTTAGTATCTCATTGACACTGATCCTCCTGCTACTGAATATTGTGGGACCATGTAGCAAGGAAATTATCCATGTGTAGAATGCCTCATTGGACCCTGCCCAATCCATGCAACTCTTGGACTAAGGATCTAGATCACCCCACCTCACTCTTGGAGGTATGTCTACATGGAAAGAAGACTCTAATCTACTTATACTACTGCTACCGTTATGTTTATATTAACACACTCTTGCTGCAACTACTTCAATAATGAGTTTGATCTCCCTAGATCCTAAAGTACTAGCTTCCATAGGGTTGCTCCCTCTAAAACTAGACTCCCTCTAAGTCTCAATATTCCTGTGGGAAATATTTATGCTCCTCAATATTCCAATATCAATGATTAAAATTCCTTTTTGTGTCACCAAACATTGATCTGCTTCCTAAGAGTTCAATATTTCTTTAATGATCACTGTACATGAGGACTTCAAGGACTGGTTCTAAATTGAATCATGCTTTGATGCCATGTAGAAACTATGGTGTATATTTGCAACTGCTCATGAAGTTTTAATCAAAATCACAAGACACAAACCTACTTTACTACTCTACAAAAGTTAATTCACAATTAAAAAAAAAATATATCAGAAATGTAATAATAAATCACACACATGCAAATAGTATTTTTCCCAGGGAAAGCAAACAGTTAAAAAACCAAATGCCCACTCGCATTACTCTGATGAATAGAGATGTATTAAAATTTCTTTTAACAACTAAGCACAACCTACAAGTGTATAACCTATCTCTATTTTCACTAAGAAGCTCTGACCTGGACTTAGTCAATTTCTGCCTCTGATTGAGCCCCTATTTGCTTGCACAATTCCTGAGCCAATAAGCCCATATTAGTTAAGGATTTCCTCCAAAATGCTTATGCAATTCCTCAGGGTTGATCACTTGACCAATAAAATGAACTATACACTTAATCTAGTGTTGTAGCGGCTGCAACACCCTCAAAATTTTTGGCCTGCATCCAATTTTGGAGCCTTCCTTGGGTTTTTCCTTGATGTTTGCAAGCACTCAGGCTCATCCTATGAGCTCGTGTTGAGTCTTTGCACCCTCCTTGCTTGATCGTTCAATGAACATATTTTTGCATGTTGGTCACAATGTGATGCTTGCAGTCATGTTCTATCCATGCACAAGGTCTGCCTTCGTTCATACAAGTTGTGTCCGCTATGTAAACATCTATCGCACTCACACACAAAGTTGTATGCACTGTCACTCAAGCATCATCGCGATCATTCAACGATCTATCACAACTGTCGCGCTTGTCGTTCACACCATTGGTTAGTCACACTGAGTGTACGTTGTCTTGTTGGTTCGAGGTGTCTTATCGTTGAGTCATGTTGAGTGCATTTTCGTGAGGTCATGCATGTACGAAGTCACTCGTTCACACACTTAGTCATTTTGCCGAAGCTTTCTCCACTTGACCATCCTCCAACAGCCGAACATCCACTGAGCTACATATGTAGTTTCAGCTCGCAGTGATTATGTATTGCTACCCAGAATTGCGCCGAGCTTGAGGCTCCCTCCCAGGCAGTCTGCACTATGAAACCCTAGAATCGACTCAACCGACTGTCACCTAGAATAGCACAGAAGTTTCCCAGCAATCCATTTCGATCTGCACTGCCCGCAAGCACATCAACTGAGCCTCCAGTTAGTCAACCAGAGAGTTTGACTAGGCAGTGACCCTAGGAATCACTCCCCTAAAAAATTGCGCAAAAGCTGCAAAGCATGCCCACTCCACTGACTGACGAAACTGTGCAAACATGCCGGCCAGACACCCTATGTCCGTCACTATCTCCCTCAAAAAATTGCGTAGTTTTTCCAGCCTATCACCCAGTCAGCCGGCCTGCTGCTCGCCCAAAAAACTGCACAGTTTTCATGAGCAGTTCCCTAGCTACCCAACATCCCACTCAGCTCAGAAGATGTGCAAGGATGTCTAACAGGCCAGCCTCCCAACATTGTGTAGTTTTTTTGAGCGGCACTCCCACAACCTACTACCATCTCCCCTGAAAAATTACACAGTTATTGTCAGTAGTACTCCTGCATCTCGCTGCGATCTCCCTGGAGAAATTGTGCAGTTTTTGTTGCCAGTCCCCCTCTGCTGCCTGCACTGCCTCATTGAAAAAATTGTTCATATCTACCCTCCAGCCAAGCCAAATCCCATGGACAGTCACTGCTGATCCAGATTGTCCATCTCAGTCTCCTAGTGATCTCTATGAAATTTTCACTGACAGTGCCCGGAGCCTGCATCCCGACTTGAAATATTCCTTGCACAGTTTCAGAGCCTTGTCATCTCTCTCGATCACCTGCATCTGAAAGCGAATGACAATGCATCATGGAAGAATAGGGTATTTCTTGATTTGATGTCATTTCGTCATGAGTGTTTGCAAATATAGGTACATGGATGAGACATGATGCAATGCCGAATGGGATGAACAAGGAGAGCATGCGAGGAGATTTTTTCGCGAACAGACGAACGAGGAATGCATCTGAGGAGATTGTTTCATGGATGGAAAAATGAGGAATGCATGTGAGGATATTTTTTGGCGAAAAAATGAACACATGAAGCATGCCAAAATACAAGCGAAGGAGCGACATGCACATGCAACATCAAGCAAACACCAAGACCATCGAAGACTCCACACACCTTGCGATGCGAAGGTGAAGCTATGATACACCAAGGGGACATCCATCACTCAACAACACTGCAACTCGACATGCACACCACCAACAACATGAACATACTAACTATGTCATGTCGAGTCATGTCATGAGTCATCTCGGCCACATCACTACTGTGGGCCACACTGCTATAATCAATGTAATGTAACGTGGAAGTCCAAGAGACCCACGTGTAAATCTGAAGAGTCATGTAAAACAATCATGAGGGAAGTCGAACAGTCACAAGGACCAACTTTATCCTTAGCTATAAATACCCCTCATTTGTACATGCAAAGTATTTTTCACCTTGTCTCCTCCCACATAGCCTTGAGAGTCTGTAATCTTTTCTTTGAGGAGCGAGCAATAGCTCCAATGATCCACTATCAGGGCTAGTGATGTAATGGTGTATGGATGTGTCTTGAAACTTTCACTTAATTCAAAAGCCCATTAACATGCCAACACATTTTCACACATGT
Source organism: Pinus taeda (assembly GCA_000404065.3). Lineage (NCBI taxonomy): Eukaryota > Viridiplantae > Streptophyta > Pinopsida > Pinales > Pinaceae > Pinus > Pinus taeda. Next base: position 31,256 of record APFE030325327.1, read on the forward strand.
ATTTTATTCAATTGTAAGACTATTCTTTGAACGCTTGTAATGCATGTTGCTTTAACTTGTGTTAAGACTGTTGAACTATTTTGGTTGTTTTAATACATACGCTGTTGGAAATGTGTTGTATTAGTTGCTATCATTGTTTCGGCCATGTGGGCTATCGCATCGGAGACTCGACAAATTCATTTGTGTAAACTTGTTATAACGCCCATGGCACTTGTGTGGACTATTCCGCTGAGTGTTGTGCGTGCTATCCGTTCACTGTGTGTTTGTGATTGCCACATCCATGTGGAATATTCTGCCAGAAGCTGCGCATGTCCTGTTGTGTTGTGCGTCTCTAGTATATTTGGGACTATTCTCTCTCAAACTGAGACTCACTTCCACCCTCTCCCTCTGCAATGAAAGATCTTTGACACAAATGACACTAAGCACTCACTAGGCACGTGAACCTCGTTGTTCAAAGACAAAGTAAACCACTCTCACATGCTGCCAAGAAAGAGCTAAGGCAAATATTTAAGATAATGGCAATCAAGCGATCATACTGGATGGGACTCCTACACCAAACAGTGTGAGGTCTAGTTGGGACTTCATACTGGGGAGATCCCCTGAATGATGGCAGGTCCAGCATCGTCAACATTTTTGGCGCTAGAAGGAGGGCCAAGTGATAAGCTTAATCCTCATAATCTGTTTTGAATCTTTGCACGTCTATAATGGAGTTTGTTATAGTTCACCCTTTGAAATGTCTATCCAATGGACATATATTTTATGTTGAGAGGGCGTTCAAGGATGACTTGTCACAAATCATGTATGACGGTGAAGGTGAAGTGGCCTGTTCTGAGCACTTAGATTACTTCCATGTGCACATGGAGAAGGTGGAAGGTTTTACTGAAACAAAGGTCTGTTCGCTGCTTGCACACACACTTCATGACCACCCATTGCGATGGTGTAGCATACTACCTCATAACTCTGTGCACTCACTCAAGCAGTTCAATGATCTAATTGAATATGTTTTTCACCATTTTGATCCTGAAGCACTTGATAAAAAATTGTTAAAACAACGGAAGGCCCCGCATGAATTGCCTATAGATTTTACGTAGCACTTCCATCTATTCATGTTTGAAGCTCCAAAAAGTCATATGAAATTCCAATATCTCATGGAAAGATTTGAATATTTCCTTACCAAATCACTATGTCCCAAAATGAAGTTAAAGTTAAAACCCCGCTCAACATTCTTTGGTGATGGAGATGCACAATCACAAGCGGACACAGTCATTGTCACAAGTTTGTTCCCCTCATAAACCAATTCCACCAACACAGAGTGATGCGGCAGAACACGCGCACATGTTTGTTCAACTGTCACATCCTTCCACCCTCACTACCCTCAATATCTATGTTGATTTGGTTGGGAAGACCATGGGTTATCATACACACTTGTTATCTCAACCTCTGTCTCCATGTTCTGTTGATCCTCCAGATTGCACTGTCTTGTGTTATTTTGTTCTAGACTCTACACCTGTTGTGAATGAGGATCAAACCATCGACAGAGTGGATGTTGCACAACCAACCTGCGCTATCATTCATGAAGAGTATGATCGAGAATCTGAGCATGAACTTGCGATGAAGGATGACATCCTTCTGTCCGTGCCTCCTCCACTTTTTCCTGACATCGTTGGTGATTTTGTTATCTATGATCGTCCTTGTGTTAATCCATCCACAGATGCATCTTCTTCTAATCATTCATAGAACACACCTAATGTCAGTCCATCATTTGATAGCGGAGAGGAAAAATCGCTCATCAAAAATCCACTTGATTTTTCATCTGCTTTTTTTGGAAACGCAGAAGGTGAACATTCTTGCTTCTCATCTACCCTTTTGTATGATTCATCAAACCATGAGGATGCTGAAAAACATCCTGAATTTTCTGACCATGGTTGTCATGATCTTTGTACTTCTTCATCTCATCATGATGTTGATTCAATCGTTGTTAATTTTTCTAAGCCACTGGCCTCTGATGATCTATCTATTGACGAAGTGGAAACCACGCAGGTTGTCGAGGCACTTCAACTTGAATTGATGGTTATATTAGGACCTCGCTGTCCCGAGGTTAGTTCCACTTCAAATTGGAAAATTTGAAAAACACTCAAGGCTCCTCATCACTCATCTCTATGCACTAAAGATCAATCGAACACACAAATTTCACTTCCTCCATCGGAATTACATGATCCCATCACTTGTGCACTAGAGGAATCATTCATAGTAAGCACACTCGCTAGCAATAAGTTGTCTCTTTTTCTCATGTTTACTTGTATGCCATAGTTAAGAGAGTGCATATGCTTATCATCTATATGGAGTGTGTCTCAAAACCATGGTAAGTCCAAAGAGGGTTTGTCTTGTGCTTTCACTCTTTTCTTCTCTATGGACAAGTTTAAACTCGAAGTGTGTTGGGCTTCATTATTATATCTTTTATGTTTTTTGGTTTGCTTGACTGTTCTTATCGTGAACCATGCCTTAACCAACATGGGCCAACCAATGTGCCGATGGCTGCATTGGAAATATCACTTCATATGAGTAGGCCCATGCACTGTTTAGCATAGGAGTAGGAGTAGTGTTTTCTTCCTTGCTTGTCTTTGATTTATGGTTTGCATGTTTGTTTTCTTTCTGACTTGGTTTGGTTTGTTTTCTTGCTCGCTTTTCTTTCTTGTTGTTTTATTTTGTTTTCTTGCTCGCTTTTCTTGCTTTTTGTTTTATTTTGTTTTCTTACTATTTTTGTTTTGATATTTTTTTATTTTCTTAGTATCATTCTCTTTTTAGTTTTGTAAATAAGTGTTTCCCTCTAATGAGTTCTGGGTTTTGAAGGAGTATGTGGCTGAGATCTAAAGAGTCTTGTTACACTACAACACTTCACCAGTCTAGCGTTTGTCCTCTCTATTCTTGGTTAAACCTTTGGCCGATGAAGTCTTGATGGAAAATATGAGCCGTCTGTAAGGGAAGCTTGGGTCTAACCATGAACTTGTTTCCACATTGGGAAACCCCATGCTTGCACTCAACCTTCTTCTTTGTGTGTTCAAGACCATCTAACTAGTAGAAATGGAGAAGGGGAAAAGCTAAATGAGAAAACCTATATTATAGGTCTTACATCCTTCTTTGAAGGAGAAACCTCTTCTACTCTTAACAAGTCGGGATCCCTCTTCCACCCCAAAAAAATAAATAAGTGCCTATGCACAGTCCTCTTAAAAAATACAAAGGCGAAAGAAGAGAAAGGCTTCCTACGTAGAGGGGTGAAGGATGCAACTCCACCAGGGTACTGACCACGCTCGTTGGCAGTGGAGCAATGCATGTGTTCCTATGTGACTCTGTCGGGGTATTGTTTAGGCCTACTGGCAGTGGAGTAACACCAAAGATGAAAACTTATACTTTGATTTTTTCAACTCGTGAGCCAAACTACCTTTCCCAATTTCAAAACACTGTGATCAAGATGAAACTTGCTGTTGTGTTTGACTGAGTTGATGAAATGTGAACCATGTCTGTCCATGGGGTAAGTGGGGAAGCTGAAGTAACCCACACACCAATTCAATTCTCCCTGAAATACCAAGGCCATGTGCTATCAATGAACCAAAATAGAGAAGCTAGAGTTCACCCAGTGTGTCACCAGGTGTTGTATCGGCTGCAACACCCTCCAAAATTTTGGTCCGCATCTAATTTTAGAGACTTCCTTGGGTTTTTCCTTGATGTTTGCAAGAACTCGGGTTCATCTTGTCATCTCATTTTCAGTCTTTGCACCCTCCTCGCTTGACTGATCAATGAAAATCTTTTTGCATGTTGGTCACAATATCATGCTTGCAGTCATGTTCTGGCCATGCACAAGGTTCGCCTTCATGTGTACAGGTTGTGTCCGCTATGTAAACATCCGTCACACTCACACACGAAGTTGTATGCACTATCGCTCAAGCGTCGTCGCAGTCGTTCAACGATTTATCACAAGTGTCGCGCTTGTTGCTCACATCGTCGTTCAGTCACACTAAGTGTATGTTGTCTTATTGGTTCGAGGTGTCTTGTCATCAAGTCATGTTGAGTGTGTGTTCGCGAGGTCATGGATGCATGAATTCAATTGTTCACACACTTAGTCATTTTGTTGAAGCTTTTTTGACCGGGCCATCGTCCAACAATCGAGCATCGATTGAGTTGCATTGCGCAGTTTCAACTCTTAGTGATTATGTATTATTGCCCAAAATTGTGCAGAGCTTGAGGCTGCCTCCCAGTCAGTTTGCACTGCGCAACCCTGGAATCGACTCGACCGACTGTCGCTGAGAACAAAGCAGAAGTTTCCTAGCAAGCCATTTCAATTTTTAATGTCCGCAAGCACATCAACCGAGCCTCCAGCTGGTCAATGAGAGGGTTTGACTAGGCAGTGACCACAGGACTCACTCCCCCAAAAAATTACACAAAACTTGCGAAGCATGCCGACTCTGCTGAATGAAGAAACTACGCAAGCATGTCAGACAGACACCCTATGTCCATCACTATCTCCCTCAAAAATTGCGCGGTTTTTCCAGCCAGTCTTCGATTCAGCCCGCCTGCTGCTCGCCCAGAAAGCTGCATAGTTTTCATGAGTAGTTCCCTAGTTGCCTAGCATCTTGCTCATCTCAGAAACTGTGCAAGGATGTCCAGCAGGACAACCTCCCAACATTTCGTAGTTTTTCCCAGCAGCACTCCCACAGTGCGTTACCCAATGCTCGCACCCCAGAAAAATTGCGCAATTTTGGTTAGCAGCACTCCTGCGGCCTTCTGCCATCTCCCCAGATAAATTGCACAATTGTTTTTGCTAGTCCCCCTCTGCTGCCTGCACTGCCTCCTTGAAAAAATTGCACAAATCTACCCTCCAGCCTAGCCAGATCTCGCGGACAGTCACTGCTAATCCAGCTTGTCTGTCTTAGTCTCCCAGTGACCTCTGCGCAATTTTCACCGATAGTGCCTAGATCCTACATCCCGACTTGAAACCTGCATTCCATAGTTTCAGAGCCTTATCCTCTCTCCCGGTCACCTGGATGGAAAAGTGAATGACAATGCATCATGGCAGACTCAAAGATTTCTAGTTTTCATGTCGTCTCGTCATGAGCGATTGCAAATACATGTAAATGGAAGAGACATGATGCGATGATGAACAAGAGGAACAAGTAGAGTATTTGAGGATATTTGTTTATGAACAGACGAACGGGGAATGCATGCGAGGAGATTGTGTCGCGAACGGACGAATGAGGGATGCATGTGAGGAGATTTGTTTGTGAACGGATGAACACGTGAATCATTCCAAAGTACAAGCGAAGGAGTGACATGCACATGAAACATCAAGAGAACACCAAGACCATTGAAGGCTTCGCACACCTTGCCATGCGGAGGTGAAGCTATGATACACCAAGAGGACATCCATCACTCAGCAGCACTGCAGCTTGAAATGCACGCCACCAGCAACATGAACATACCAACTCTGTCATGTCAAGTCATGCCATGAGTCATATTTGCCACATCACTACTCTAAGCCACACTACTGTAATCAATGTAATGTAATGTGGAAGTCCAAGATACCCACATGAAAATCTGAAGATTCATGTAAAGTTGAAGAGTCATGTAAAACAATAATGAGGGAAGTTGAATAATCACAAGGGCAAGTTTTACCTTTGGCCATAAATACCTCTAATTTGTACATGCAAAGGAATTTTCACCTTGGCTCCTCCCACATAGCCTTGAGAGTCTGTAATATTTTCTATGAGGAGCGAGCAGTGGCTCCAACACTCCGTTATCAGGGCTAGTGATATAATTGTGTACAAATGTGTCTTGGAACTTTCTCTTAATTCAGAAGCTTGTTAACAAGCCAACACATTTTCACACATGTATTGTATTCGTTTGTATGACTACTCTTTGGATGATTTTAATGCATGTTGCTTTAACTGGTGTTAAGACAGTTGAACTATTTCGGTTGTTTTAATACATATGTTGTATCAGTTGCTAACGTTGTCTTGGCCGTGTGGGATATCACGCCAGACACTCGACATATTCATTCATGTAAACTTGTTATAACGCCTGTCGTACTCATGTGGACTATTCCGCTGAGTGTTGTGCGTGTTATCCATTCACTGTGTTTGTGACTGCCACATCTGTGTGGACTACTCTGCTAGAAGTTGCACATGTCTTGTTGTGTTGTGTGTCTCTAGTAGAGTTGGAACTATCCCTCTCAACCTGAGACTCACTTCCACCCTCTCCCTCTATAGTGAAAGAGCTTTGACAAAAACAACACTAAGCACTCACCAGGCACGCGAACCTCAATGTCTGAAGACAAAGTAAACCACTCTCATGTGCTGACAAGCAAGAGCTAAGGAAAATCTTTAAGATAATGGCAACCGGGCCATCATACTAGATGGGACTCCTACACCAAATGGTGTGAGGTCTAGTTGGGACTTCATACCAGGGAGACCCCCTGATTGTTGGCAGGTCCAAAACTGTCAACATCTAGTATATAATTAATTGTACTCTACCTTGGAATCTCCACCACAGTTGGGGAACTCGAATTCTCTGCATGCATGATCTAATTATCAGCCGATTGATCAGTTAACTAGATGATATTTGAGTTAGACTGATGTCTGTTATAGACATTTTTGGGCACTTCAATCCCAATCACAAATTTCCATAAACTGAGGGCTCTTAAGTCCCTAAAAGGGTTGCTTCACTGCCTAAAGGAACAAAGTCAACTGATTACATCATCTCCCAGAAGTTCTCCACTGAAAATTGCTCATAAATGGTCAAAAATAGACCATAATGCAGAGGGTGCGATGCATATCACCTTCCCAATGTACAGGGTGCGATGCATATGTTTTGCTCCTCTGTAGGGTGCGATGGTCGGGAATGGACAAATGGCAGGGACCAAAATGCAAGGTGGAAGATCATGGAATCTTCCAGAAGCTTCCCCTCTGACACTTGCCACTCCATTTTCGACCAGGGGTGAGTAAGAGATCTTCATTCTCCAAGTGGAAGCAGGAACTATCAAAGAGAAGACACTAATCAAGATCCCAAAAGATGACTCACCTCTCTGTAATCATCTATATAAGGATCCATCTTCACAGAGATCAAGGGGCTGGAATTTTGTAACTTATAGAAAAGTGTTGTTGGTATTTTGTTGTACATTCACAGTGTTGGGTGATTTTGCTTTGCTTGAGGTGAAGAAGGGCTTCTTAGCTGGAGGATGATGCTGGGTCAGAGCTGCTCATGGTTGTAATCCTCTTGCTACTTTTTATCTGAATAAAGCTATTCTTGTTTCCTTCCAAATTCTGGTGTACTTGTATATACACTTGTATATGGTTAATGTACATCTGATCCTGCATTATTTATGAATTTAGATCCTTGTTTCTTGCATAGTAGTATGTTGATGTGATTCTACAGGTCCTTTTGAAGCTGAGCAGACAAAGAACGAGCGACAAAACTCCATCAAGAAGGAGAGGGAATCGAGCGCAAGACTTAGGTTGGCCCTCTTGGTTCTCCTCTCATCTATTTTCATAAAAGGAATCAATAGTAGATTTTGGTTGTTTGTTTCTAAGATAGCCACCCATCTTAGTAGGAATAGCAGCATCCATGTAGACACTATTCCTGTATAACATGCCATGATATCACAACATTAAGGTGAATCTTGACCAATGGTGAAAAAGTCTAGAGTTTCCACTATTAAATCTAACCTTTTCGATTCTAGAATAAACATTTTCACTAAACATGTAGTTGAAGTATTAAATAAAACTAATATTTTTTTATAAAAATATTATTATTAAAAACTTATTTACATGAGATATCTTTTATAAATGTATGTTACTTTGGGAGATTTAATTTAAAGTATGTAAAATATAAAATATATCATATTTACTAAAGGATTGAACGCATTTTCATAGATTCACCTATAGTATTGGTAAACAAAACTACCACTACTACCTTTATAATAACATAAATAAAAAACAATAGACTAACAAAATTAGTCGAAGAACGTCACAATAATCCAGTAAATAAAATATATAATACATGTTTTATAATTTTTTTTTTTTTTTTTCTATTTTATATTAATTATTTTATGTTAAATTGTAAAGTTATATATAATAAAACCAATAAAATAAATAAAATCAAAATCATCTCCTAAATGAATACATAAAAAGTAACATGACACCTTCATATTTTGACAAGAAACAGTTTTAATTAAATCAAAACACATTCTTTATCATAATTTACTTTATAATAAGGAAAAGAATAATTAAAAATTAAATTATATTTGTCCGTAGAATATTTTTATTAAAAATTAAGTATTTATTTACTGATATATATATAACTCACTCATCATTCACAAACTCCCAAGTTTTACTTTCTAATTAATCTACCATTATAATTAAAATAAGGCAACCAGCCTTCACATCTAAATATAACTAGCCATCCCATCCAAATTGAAAGGTTTTTTGGACTTTCTATCCAGGTTAAAAATAGAAATGGAATCATTGCTGAAACTTGGGAAGCTGGAACTACCATTACCGTTGGGATATGACAAACAAGTACATAAGAGCGTAACTTGAATTCCACTTAATTCAAGGTTCACTTAATTTTTGAAAATATTAACTCGATTATATATAATCCAGTTCGTGAATCCAATCTACATGCTTGATATCATCATAAATTTCTTCCCTCTCTTGATCCTTGGCGAATTGAAAGCTGTTGTCAGGACACATGCCTTCGTACTTTTTCGTCCCTGCTCCCAATGACGTAGCAGGTACTGTAAAGAACTCTTCCCATCCAAAATCTGTCCACAAAGTTCAAATTGTATGGAGATGACAGCAGATTAAGCCGGAGAGGCGATAGGTCCAAATCGCATAAATTCTCGCCTGTTACATATGCATCTCCCGCAAAATGTTTATAATCTGGGGATCACTGATCAGGTAAAGTGGACATCGAACCGGTAAAGTTTCTAACTTCTATTTCGCCCACATTAACATCTGAACTCACATTAATCTTCGGTGATTGAATCGTTCGAAGGTAAGTTGCACCTTGACTTGGACGCACTCATAATTTCTGTAGTGACAAGCAATTTGATAGTATGATGCACTGCCTAGAGTTTCACCTCTGTTGTTATTCTAGTGGGGGTGGTTTTAAACACTTGGTTTTGTACGATACAACGAGATTTCGACCTCGGTTCCAAGTTTTGCCTGGTTTCGCTTGAGATTGGTTGACTGACAGCTTCTTGCTAAGGTGAGTATTCCAGTGGTTCTTGATTTCGTTGTCGGTCAGCCCAGGCAATCACCCTGCTATCAGCGACCATCTGCATGTGGCGACGTAAGTCACAGTTATTTGTCAATATTTCAAATTCAGTCATTTTGCTAATATTTCAAATTTCTTTATTAACAACAGAATCGATGAGTTTTACCACCTAAAGATATTCTTAACTCGACGGATTGTAGATTTTGTTTACAAATTTCAGAGAAAGGTTCACTTGCAGTTGCCTCTACTCAATTTGCCAAACCTGAGCTTGAGTTGATTTTGGTTGTGTTGAAATAATAATCTCAATGTTTGCTCGGTGCTATGATTTTTGATTAGGTTGTCTGAAAGTGTCATAGTTAGTTTAGATTAAATTCAGTTTTGTTAGAGTTCACTTTAGTTATTTATTATTGATTTTTTTTAGGTAAGTTATTTAACTATGTAATTTATTTAATTATTTTCAATATTAAAAAGAGTAATTTTGATATGGTATTAGATTTATTTTATATTAAATTTATTTTAGTCAATTTATTGTTAATAATTTTTATGTAATTTATTTTATTATTTTAAATATTGAAAAAAGCAATCTCTGCTTCAAATTACTAATTCTAAAACTCAACAATTGAAATTTTTCTGGTAAAATCTCAAAAATATACAAACAGACTGGACACACAGAGACAATGCTCTGTTTTTCTCCAGGATCTTTTGCACAGGAAGCTGAATTGTTTTTTGAGAATAAAGATTTTTCACACCCATAAAATCCTTTATATTCATTAATAAAAGACTGATACAAAAATACATCTCCTTTCACTCAGAGGGATTCACCAAGAACTTCAAAAACAAAAGTTACTCTGTCTCTCCTGAGATTTTACGTTGTGTGAAAATCTCATTTACATTTACTGCTGTAAAACAAAATTTTACATATACTGCTGTAAAAATAAAAATCACATTATGCACTTTGCATATTACAAAAACTTCATCTTCTTTTTTCTTTGCCTGTGCAAACTTTAGTTCATTTCATAAGTCCATTCTTACATTCACACCACTGTGCAAACTTGAGTTCATTTCATAAGTCCATTCTTACATTCACACTGCTGTATATGTTTTGACCTGCACACTCCTAGTTCATTTCATAAGTCCATTCTTACATTAAAATTAAAAACTTTTACCAATATTCTACTAACACATTTAAGTTGCCTTTAATTGGTCAAATTCATTAGCTGGCAGCTCGATTGCAATCCACTGTGGATAATGATGAACTCAATCGGATAGTTCAAAACAATATTGGGAAACCCTTTGTTGAAGAGTGTCAAAGGGCGCGCTCGTATGAAAACCACCTTCACAACAAAAGCGGTCCAATAAGCTTTGATGGTTTTCGGGAATGGTTTTTTAAAATCGACGTTTAATGCTGTTGCCAGGCAAGTTGAAATTAATATTTCAACAGAAGCTAACTATTGGATAGTTAAAATTTAGAATCAAAATAAGAATGACCTTGTACCATACATATTAATTACTAATTCTAACACTCAACCATCAAATTTTAGATAAATTTACAATCCAAATAAGAATGACCTTGTAACATATCTATTACGATTACGAAGAAGCTGATCCATCAAAATAATGAGCTCCTCTTCGTCCGATGAAATATTTCCACGTTTAATGTCAGGTCTAAGATGATTCAGCCAACGTAATCGACGGCTCTTCCCACACCGCTTCACTCCTGCAAAAGAAATTATCTCGGCTTCTTTACCGTATCACTACATATTTACTCTACTACTATAGACTAGTTGAGATTCACCTGCTTCCTCTGGGAGTTTTCTCCACCCCCCAGCGCCATGAATGCGAATGTATCGAGACATAATCATGTCCTCCTCGGCGCTCCACGTCCCCCAGTTGAGACGACACAGAGATCTAACCATGTTGGATATTCTTCTTTTGTAACTCCACACCTTACAATCTGCTCAGGTGTTTTATAACACCACAACCGAGAATATCCTCAGCTGCTTAGATGCCTGTATTTCGTTGGGGCTTGACTATATAGAGTAGAATGTGGCTTCAACATGCAGTAGATTGTTAGGTAGTGAACAGGACCATGTGACCACAATGTATTCTAGACATTTCAAAAGATACCATAATTGTCATATGTCCACTTGAAAAAAAAAATCATTTTATCCGCATTGGACTAGGGTAAATTCTATAATTATATGGGATCTAATAATTTCTTATATTCATTTGCACTTTATATATATATAAAAAACCATAGCAATCATTCTAAACATTATATAAATATCTCAATCCACTTTTCATAAACTACTAATAATTTATCAACGTCATGACCTAAATATTGATGGTTCGAGTTACCATATCTCTCACACTATCTTTGTACCTCATATATTAATATTATAATCTGACAGATCTTCACATTAATTCTAACTCATTGTCTTTGGTACTCCGGAGCCTTGGTGGGAGCAGTTCGCGACATGTCTACCATCAACTTGCCAGTTGGTTGTTCCTCCTCGGCATCCTCTTTTCATCAATAGAAATGTATGATTTATTCCAAATACCAACATTGTGCTTAATGTGGCAAACTAACATGAAACATAATACATCCTCTCGACCATTGTTAATTACTAGAAAGTTAGATCCTTACATTATTGGACATGATGCTTAGCTTGAAACTGTTGCAGACACCAATCCCAGAAAGCAACAGTTGAAAGCCTCATTCCAAATAATTCCAAGCTGCAAGCACTTATTTTCTATACCCCTCTGATATAATTGTAGCTCCATGCATGACAGGATTCAATTAACATTCACTATTCACCTTTATTTCAGATCACAACATGTTTTTACAAATATGAATCAGATTCCGTAATTGATTATGCATAAGGTTCTGCATGCATACCTTTCTTGCATTCAAGGCATATTCCACTCTTAAATTCTTTTCCTTCAACTTTGTCTCTATTTGTGGTCCCACCTATCAACAACTATGAACACTATCATATACCCTCCATACTTACTTTAAGCAAATATACATTCAAATGCCGTCACGAACATCCATCAACTAGATTCAAATTGCTATAATGCCAATAACAGGGAATTGTTACAAATAGCTACCATTAATTTAACCATGCCAAACTTTACCCGGATAGCAACTACTCCACCAAAAATCTTGGTAATTCTTTCATTCAATTTTTCTTTTTTGTAGTCTTGTTCTGTAACCTGCAAAGAAAGTGAGAATGATATCATTGGTGAAAACCTTTGATAAAATAGGTTGATAGGGAAGTTAACTATCAAGTCAAACATTTTCTTATATTAAAGCAACCTTAAGTTATTTAAATTTAATGTTTGTAATTATTTTTGCATGTTCCTTTAGAGGCACGTATATTCAAAGTATATACTGTGCATAAAAAATTTTGCTCTCTACATGCCTGTCTTGACAACTCACAAGTCAAATTTGAAACTAATACCATCATCATGAATGATATTAATGAGGATATCCCTCCCCACAAGGTTATGGCCACTTTACAATATATGGTGGTTATATATAGAAAACAAGACAATAACTTTAAGCCTCCATTTGGATAAAGCAACTTATTTTTAAGTTATAGAGAAATAGCACACCTCAATCAAGCTTCTAATTTGAGACACTCTTTTATTAACAACTTCATGAGTGTTCCCATCACCAACTATCATTTTTTCATCCTTGGTAAGTACCACCTTGGTAGCACTACCCAGAACCTTACTTCCAACTTTATCCTAGGGAAAATCCAAATTCATCCTTGATAATAGTGCCTACACAGAGAAAGAATAAAAAAAACAATATCTACATAAGATATGAGAAACCCGTGACTATAGACATGGTGGAGATATTTTATTTTCAATACCTCTCACTCAGTGAGAATTTATCTTATTAACATGAAAATTTGAACTTGTAGGGCAAACCCATTACCAAATAAAGATTATTTCCACGACAAATGATATAAGACTTCTTATATACACATTGAGATTTGTACTTAAGCTCTTAGTGCAAGTTCTTAATGTAGCTAAACATGAAAAATACCTCTAGTCAATATAGTAATGTTATCCATATATTGTCTTTTCTGCTCTCCAAATCTAGGAGCTTTCAAAGTGCAACCCTTCAATGCACCACGAAGCTTGTTCACAACAAGAGTAGCCAAGGCTTCTTGTTCAATGTCCTCAGCAATGATCAAGATAGGATACCTACCATAGATGGCCTCTTCCAATATTGTGATCAAGTCTCTTACAGTTGTGATCTTTTTTTCAACCAATAATAGCTTCAAATTATAAGAAAATATAAATATGCAAGTCCATCTAGAAAATTCCTAATCAATGAATTTTAAAAATCAAGCGCAAATGAATAGAAATTTAGAATCCTTCTTCCCATGCTTAGTAGTGGTCATATTTCTTTCTAAATCGAATATTTTACAAATTCGATAAATAACAAAAGGCTCACAAGGCATAAATTTTAAAATTTCGTAAAAAGCCAACACCAACCCAAATTCAACTAGGAGCATGTGCCATGAATATATGACAGATGAAGGTAATTGGGAAATAATTCCACAACTCATATGAGATTTCATTCTAAAAATGTTACAAATGATTTCTATACATTCTCTTTTCATTACAAGGAGCACTAAAAAATAGTAGCACAACAGAAAAAGGCAAGAAGCTTTCAATTCACATCAATTACCTTGCAATTTTCATAATACATGGACATATTTTCATTGTTTGCCACAATGTATAGAGAAATATATCCATGATCAAATTGCATTCCTTCAACAACATATGGATTTTTTTCTACACTTTTACACTCTTCAAGTGTCATAACACCTTTCCTTGAAACTTTACTCATAGCCTCTGCTATCATGTTTCCTATTTCATAATTATTCCCAACACTTACTATAGCACCATATGTTAATTCACTATCTTCAACCTGGAGAATAATTTCGATTATAGGGTCTTACGTTTTATCATATACACTCCATTACATATAACATCTATCCTAGATGTTTTACAAGTAACTCCTCAACATTCTAGACTGTAGTCTTCAAGAAACTCTAGCTGACAATTTTGGATCAACTAATCTAGCATGTTGAACTTACAAATAATCTAGTGGAAGATGAATCGAGTAACTATACTTGGGGGACTGCTTGAGAAGGATTTCCTTATTTCTAGAAAGGTTCCATACACTGGAATGATTAAATATATAGTGGTTAAGCTAGTGCATATGCCATGAAAGCATGTAATGATGGATGTAGTGAATCAATGATCATAAATGTCCATCCTATTTATGGTGTGTTGATGTGACGTAGCTAGGGTACTCCTTTGGCGGAAAATATTGAGTTTGACTTGTAATATGCCATAGTCCCTATGTTGAGAGGGAGAACCTATAGATTATATAGGAAATGCTACCCATTACACAATTTATCTCATGTATATAGCTGATGAGATGGGTGAATATGTAATGAGTCTTAATGTTGATCCTGTGGAAATTTATAAGGATTTGATGAATGGCGATGAGAGGCTTGAGCCTACTAGTCTATTGAATATTAGTTTTGATCAATTTTATGGGCGTTCGAAATGGCACCCAAGACACCACAAAAGGTTTCCAAGCATGTAAGAGTCATCTTCAAAATAGTTATTAACCGTTGTCAACCATCTAAATGCATAATAATGTTGACCTTCCTTACAATGAAATTTTCATCCAACAAGTAACCCAGGCATCGAGAGTGCATAAATATAGATAGGGCACCAAAGGATGGGCCTATTGAATAAACTAATGTAACACTATCTATAGGGATAAGGGTTTATGAAAAAACGAAGGCCAAGGAATTGATGAAAAGATCACTCATTATACCCACACACTGTGAATCATAACCTAAGCACATCAATGTATCTTAAAGATGAAAGAATAACCAACTCAATCATAGGATTTTCAAATACAATCTTCAACTTAAGGCATTGTTTCCCTATCTCTCTGGCCCACTCTGTTGCTTCCCAGGTTGACTAGACCCCTCGATAAACCTAGTCCACATCGGTCACATTACATACTTGGAAACTCACAAGATCCTCAAAGCAAAATCCTTCGCCATAAATTTGTAAGAAATGGTAAGCAAGGTAATAAGCTACCAACCAGATATAGAGTCTCTCATTGAATTCTTAGGAATAGGCTTCATGAAGCCATAATTGAGACTTGAGGAACTCAAAGAGGAACCTAGAAAAAAAAAAATCTACATCTAAACAACAAATACGTTCCTGAACCAACATATAATTGTCCCCAATAGTGACCTTGCAAAGGATTATCATGCAATAAGCATCTAGGGAAACACCCACACTATTTGTCAAAGAAAAAAGAAAAAATATAGAAAAGTGGATACCAATGCTACATATGTACAATATATAAAGTCCATATATAAAACCCCACCTCCACACTTGTCTCCTTCACACTCAAACATGGACAGGTCCCCCCTAAATATGCATTAAGTTGTCAACAAAGAAGAGGCCATCCAATTCCACAACTATTCTTGCTCAAAGCTAAGGATAGGGACATACAAAACATAAAATGTATCATGTGGTCCTAAATCAAGAGCATGACTCAAACACACATGCCTACTGAATCCAAACTACAAGTGACCACATGATTATGCAAAGACAAAGAAAGAGAAAGAATTATGCCTCCACTCCCTTCAAAATGCTCAAAATTCCTAAAATGGGCCATTCCAATAGTTTTTTATTTTCTTTCGAAACTCCAAACCAAATTCCCTAAGGTTAAACAAGGAAGTCTATGTCAACAGGCTGACAAGGGATATCATCCATAAATGTGGGGAAACATCCCTTGGATTTCCCATGATATTTTCATTTGAAAAAATAATAATAATTACTATATATATGGGGCTTTTAACAGTTTCAAGTCTCATTACCAAAGTGGCACATTCCCATGTTGCGATTCCATTCCTTTGGAGTGCAGGTCCCCAATGTTATAGCATCCTCCTTCACTCTGCCATTAACATCACTAAGTGGTGTTGGTGTCATGCCATGTGGGCCCTCCTTAGTTTGTGGTTGTTATCTATGTGATGCTCATTAGAATTGTAGGTCCTACTACTACACTACAGTATCCCTATGTTGGGATTCCAGTCCCCATTAATAACTTTCTGCTTCCTCTTATGATTAATTTCCACTACTACAAATGTACAATATATGAAGTCACAACGTAGGTCTCCAATGAAGTTGGGATAAGAAGTCACAACACATACCTCTAAGGAAGTAAGGATGGATAGCTAATTTTATTGCAAACTATAATGTAAAAATAGAATGGAAAGAACATGTTTTTGAAAGTGAAAACAAAAGGGTAAAGTATCATCCCTAGATCAATGAAACAAAATCCCAAAAAGAATGAAATACATCACGGAAACATATACACCATAAATAATAATAGTAATGAAAGAAAAATGCATGATTACCAACCTATGCTTTCACAAATAGATAAGTTTGGTCGAATAATATATTTAGAGTTAACAAGGAAAATGTCACCAATATATAGATGATTCATGGGAACATAGACACTACACAGTTCTTCATCTCCACTCTCAACCTGCATAAGACAATGGGAGAAAAGTAAGAACTACCTTCCATACAAATTGAAGTAATATTTATTTAAAATATAGCATGTCAAAAGACATTGCATGTTTACCAATAAACATGGAGTTTTATTTATGACAATAATGATAATCTACAAATAGATATCAATTTTCAGATATGCAAGAAACATTTCCATCTACCACTCAATTTCAACATTCATGTGGAATGCTTCAGTATTGATTCAAATTCAAGGATATCTAGAGCAGAAAAAACAACTTAAATGACAAGTGATGATGTTCTAAAACCAAAGCCATATTCCCCTACATGTGGGTGATGAATAATTGCAACCTCTTTAAAGGACCTTGTGTTCTAATATGTGAAGAATAAGCGATGTATAAGCCTTAAAAACACTTTCTAATAAAACAATAAAAAATTACCACCTTATCCACAATCATAACCTCAACTCTTCAATTAACAATACATGTATCCAAAAATCTATTTTATTTTACCAAATCATATCTCACTGAATGGAAAGCTAGGAATCGATTATATTTCAATCTATGGAAAAGCTCCTGTAATGCCCCACTTAAATCTTATCCTACAAATTTTTTTAATGTTTACATTGTTTGAAAATATTGAGAAATATAGGTCTAATATAAAATTCATGATTTCCATTATTCAAATTCTCCACTTACCTTCTGAAATTGAATATTGGGTAGGATATGGTCTCCTTCCATTATTTCAAAATGTATGTATTCATTTCACATTACCCAATGTACCCTCACATTTATTAAGGAGAAGACATGGTCCTCTCCATGTAATTACATTTCACATTCCCCAATGTACCCTCACATTTACTTGGGAGAAGACATAGTCCTCTCCAACTCATTATCAATATATATATTCATTTCACATTACCCAATGTACCCTCACATTTATTAAGGAGAAGACATGGTCCTCTCCATGTAATTACATTTCACATTCCCCAATGTACCCTCACATTTTCTTGGGAGAAGACATAGTCCTCTCCATCTTATTATCAGAATATATATTCATTTTACATTCCCCAATGTACCCTCACATTTACTAAGGAGAAGACATGGTCCTCTCCATGAAATTAGATCTCACATTTCCAAATGTACTCCTAGCTTACTTGGGAGAAGAGAAGTCAACTATAAGGATGGGTGAGAAGTTAATGAAATTAATGAGAGGTGGTTGAGATGGAGAAGGGAAGGAGGGTATAAAAAGGGGAGGGGGAAGGGAGAATGGGGAGGTTTTTTTTGGGGGGGAGGTCTTGCTTATGATTGTGGGGTTGGTTGTGATTGTTGGGACATGTTGTGTTTTGGAGACCTTAGGAACCTGTGGAGGTTTCTTGGGTTGTTGAGAGGAGGGAAGTATTGTTATCTTGGTTTGGATCTTTCATTGGGACAGATACTACATCTGGTTGGACTTGGGCTCGGAGGGCTAGGGAACCTGTGGAGGTTTCCTGGGCTAGGGATTATTTCCTAGTTGGCTGGGAGGAAAATATGGTTGTGTCCGTCAAGAGGAGCATTCAGCAGGAGCAACAGGAAAAAGGTATCTCCATCAGCCACCAGCACAAGTAATCTTCCACAGTCCACTTTGTTAAAGTTAATTAGAATGAAATATCCACCTTCATTTGTGCTGATTATAATTTAAGTAACAAAATTTTATTTGTTTAAAAGCAGAGTAAGTAGGTAAGTTATCAATTCTTATCATATTTAATTTCAGAAGAATCTAGATTTGTAGTAGACCCTAGGGTTGGGTTCTTACACAATGGTATCAGAGCCAAGTTTTGCAGCTCAAAAATTATTCTATTCGATATCTCCAAGTTTATCTTTCCGCTTGGTTGACCTATTTTAGTGGTTTGTTTCTACTAAACTCATAATTGCTTCTCTCTCCAGTAAACAATTATTTTCTGTTCAAAATAAGAGGCTCTTTTACATAGCTCAAGGACAAATGGCATGCTCCTTTTACTCCATTTTACAGTCAATGTCACACTTTTGGGGCATCTCAAAGTTATGAAATTATTTGCCTTTGTCTCATGTTTCTATTTGTTCCCCTATCATATTGGATTAGTGATTTCTGCAGCTGCGTTTTTACTGGCATCTCTTGTACATTCTCAACTTCATTTTCGGTCTTGATTTTAATTCTGCAATAGTAAATGTCCTGACTCGTGATCAGCCACAAACTCTCTAAGACATCTTCATCTTCAATTCTACTAATGTTTGTTGAACTTTTCTTGTATGTGAATTCCTTATTGGTCAAGGGAATTTATGATTCAATATATAATAAAAAATATCGTTTCTTTGTTTTCTTTTGGGATGTCTGTTTGCTAACATTTTTTTTCTTTGACATCTTCTATCTGTAAATTTTGTTGAACCAGTGACAAAACTTAGTGTTTCCATATCTGAGTTGTTTTCTTATACAACATTTGCTACCTTAAATGCTTGTCTACCTTGTGTTAGCATGACTATTGCTGCATTCTTGTTGCTATTTGGTTTTCAGCAAGGGCCTCTGATATGATGGTGCCAAAAATCTCATATTTGTGGATATAAGTTCAAAGATCTGCTCTAAAACTGCCAAGGGTTACCCTACTCTGCTCATAATCATGACTCCGGTGTAGTTTTCTATGTATATCATCCATCGGCATGAAACCTTCATGTGTGCCGTCAACTGCTTTTTCGCCTTTTATGCCCTTAATCCTTGCAAATATAGCCAAGGTTGTTAAATTTATTTTATTTACAACCAAAAAACTGCCTTCTTTAATTTGAGGAGTTTCTATCTCCTTGGACCTTTGTCACAGTTTCTCTTTCCTCTTGAACTTATCCCCACATGAACTATTTGTATTTATTTGGCTTGTAATCATTTGCATACATCATCTCATTAAGTTAAAACTTCCTTGCGTAGTTGCACACCTAATAATTACATTGACTAATAATCCATTATAGGTAAACAATAATTCCTGACAACCCAAAATAGCAAAATAAACATTCGATACACCAAATATAAAAGGGTATAACAGATCCCAAGTATAAACATCTCTTAATAAATAGAAGAGTATCTAATATCCACCAATAACCCCAAAAAGTGATAACATTATACAATTATATATAATTATGTATAACAGACTAAAATAATCTGCTATATATAATAATTCTCACTCACTACTCAAGTGAGTCCAATTTAAGGCCAACAAACTGTTTATTTGTATTAGTCATATGGGCCCAATCCAAGGCCAACCTTACTATCTACTTATACGAGTTATTGCTAATTGGGTAGAGGATCGTTCACAGTGTTGCAACAAGATCAATTGCTGCGGATGATTGTCACTGTTGTAATGGTACTAGAAAGGCACCAGCAACCTCATTCTTTGCTTAAACTGCAGGTGGGTGGGGCATGCTTATTTCCATTTTTACCATCTGTTAAAGCCAACTTCTCATTTTTTTAAAAATAAAATCCTTTGCAATGTCAGCATTTGGTAAAATAACCATCAATTAGATATAGTTTCAAAGGGCCACCCAACAATTTTGTATTGATGGTACTCTAAAGCCAAAAGGAAACCACTGAAATGTTTTTGGAAAGTATTTCAAAAAAAAAAAAAAACATGTCATGATGCAATTGCTAAGGGCATGAAGCAGGAGAGAAGAGCACCTAAAAAGCCTTATCCTTTAACTCCTGGCAAAATTAACTTCACACTAGGACTTTGGACTAGTTCTCTGTATACTGAACCAATGATAATCCCCTTGATACAACTTATTCTTGATCCCTGCTCTCAATCGTTGCAGTACGAGAGCAGACTCTATTATCAACTATGAATTAGATTCGTGATACATTACTTAATGCTCAAAATCATATATTAACAAAACCATATAAAATGTGTGAATAAAACATCAATAGCTTGGTATCCATTTCTCCATCAGCTCTACCAATAACAATAACAGGCCATTATGCCATTTCTCTTTTGGCTCTACTCATAACATATTACAGGTTGCTTTATTTTTAAGGCATCTACTTATCTAAATGCAGGACTAGAAGCACACAATGGGTGTCATATATTTCAATTTTGAAGTAGATCAAGATTCAAGACCCTGCTCCTATCTGACCAAAATTCATAAAATAATTATATGCCACTATCCAATTTTCTCTTCACATGCACTTGTGTTTTTCATCACCAAAAACATTTCTTTTCAACTTCTACCTTATATATTGCTTTGCTAGATTGAGACTTGAAGCAGTATTGGAAATTACCTGTGTTTGTGTCTAGAATGCATATATAGTAGAGTCTTAGCCAAATATCACATATAATATGTTGGTGTAATGGTGGTTAAGCTTAACTTTGTGGTCCTTTAGTAGTCATTAAATTCATTTATGATTCCTGATTCTTTAGTGTGCGTTATGGTGTTATGACTGCAAGGGGGCATATATTGGGTAAAACCATCTACATTTAATCCAATATATGCCCGCTTTGAGGTATGATATGAAGCTCCACGATTTCCTCTTGCAACCATACAAACTATCATGATGACATCAAGAAAGTTATATCAATGTAATAATTTAGATTTTCCAATGTCAAATTTAGCTCTTCAGGCAACCAAAATCAAAATTCTGTAACAATTTCAAGCATTTCATACATAGGTAGTGAATATTCAACTTCAAGCTCAATGAAGATGATGAAAGATGAGGAGAGAAAAATATTTTTCCCCTATGACAGCAAATTCGAGTTTTCAGAAAAGGAAATAAGACTTTGATGCAAGATTCTATAATTGATGCCTTTTCATTTTTCTTAAAAAAAAAAAAACGAGTTGCTACGTAATGGTATTATTTAATAAACATAAAATAAACACTTATGACTATCATGTATATGAGTCAGCTAAGAGGGACAAGTCCTAGAATGGATTAATAAGACTTAGATATCGTGCAGATTTTGAGCAAATCAAAATGGTGAGGACGCAAAGGAACCAAGGACCTGGGGAGTATTCACAAGGACCTCCTTCAAATAACCCATTACCTTCACCAGAATTGACTCTCATCCTGCGTTCCCTGGAAGCAATTAATGAAAACTTAAGAGGACGCCAAACAAATGAAACGGAAGGGGAACACCCTTCATCAGGGTTAGGGAACCCCGAGGGATATAGAGACTATGATAAAAGACCTCCAGTTGAGGACATTACTAGGGAGCTCCAGAAGATTAAGCTCCCAGAGTTTGCAGGGGGTCGTGCCAGTGAGCGTGCAGAAGCCTCGTTAGAGGGGATGGGAAGGTGTTTTGCACTAAGGGATTACAATTCCAATTCCAAAGCCAAAATAGCAATATTCCAACTCAGAGATAGTGCTCTGAATTGGTGGGGTAACTTGGAGCGTCAACTACACCTCACTCCAGACATAGTTACTTGGGAATTATTTAAGGAGAGGTTCAGGAAGAAGTACCTGCCAGCATATTATGAAGAACAGAAGGTAGGAGCCTTCCATGCCCTGATATAGGGAGGTCCTACCGTAGAAGAATATGAAATTCGATTTATGGAATTGGTCAAGTATGTCTCATACATGGATACTGACCAGCGCCAAGCAGATCGTTTTATGTATGGATTGAGACCTAAGATTAGGGAAATGGTGCGGATGTGGAAACCATCCTTAGTGGCAGAAGCTGTAGAACAGGCTCGTTATATCGAAGAACACCTAGACTTAAAGAGTGAAGGAAGAGCCATGTTTCCAAGTCAACCAGGGTTTATGGGGAAGGCCCCTCGTACCTTCCCAAGGAGAGGAATTCGGAGGCCCCCACCATATGGAAACAGGGTTATACCTAGAACACCGACAGTAGGGATTTCAATGGTTTCTAGTGCAGCTTCACCCACAGCTTCAAGGGCGCATACAAATCAAAGTCATAGGCGAGGAACAGCAAGTGGGGGCAGGGGTTCCAGGGGAAGAAACTCTTTCCAAAGAACTCCACAACATTCGGTTCAAGGTCCACCACGCATCACTTGTTGGGGATGCGGAGGACCTCATTATCAGCGAGACTGCCCTGAGCTTCGATCCGGTAACAACAAAAGAGAGGGAAAAGAACCAATGGGGAGAGCAGGTAGCCACCACCGAATCTATGCAGCAGTTGACAATCAGCAAGTTGAACACCAGTCTGTCATGGTAGAAACCTCAGGTATGATAAACAAATTAAAAGTTAAAATTTTGTTTGACTCTGGTACTACAGATAATTTCATTTCACTTGTTGCATTAGAAAAATGTGGGTTGGCAGCCTATGAGCACGATGACTTTAAACAAGTTGAGATGGCTTCTGGAATAAAACAAGAAGTAGGGCCTAGTGTAGACCAATGTCAGGTAAACCTCGGGGTGTGTATGATTAAGTTGAAGGAATACGTCACAAAATTGGGAACGTATGATGTAATTGTTGGAATGGACTGGCTAGAAGCTCATCGAGCTTTAGTAGACTGTTTCAAGAAGAAGGTGATCTATTTAGATGATGAAGGTAGGCCAATTGAGATTTATGGAATCAAGAGGGGAGTGTCCCTACGATTCATATCCATGATGAAGGTAAAACGTTGTCTTAGACAAGGTTGCAAATTGTATTTGGTCAAGACGGTAAGTGACCAGAAGGGACCTTCCCTGGATCAACATCCAGTTTTGGCAGAATTCAAGGATGTTTTTCCAGAGGAATTGCCTGGATTACCTCCTATAAGAGAGATTAACTTCACTATTGATCTAAAACTAGGTGCAGAACCAATATCTAAGACACCCTATAGGATGAAAACTCCATAGCTTTGTGAGTTACAGATGCAGTTAAAGGAGCTCTTAGACTTGGGATTGATCAGACCTAGTATTTCCCCTTGGGGTGCACCAGTAATTTTTGTCAAGAAGAAGGATGGCTCCTTGCGGTTATGCATAGATTATAGAGACTTAAATAGAGCCACAATAAAGAATAGGTACCCAATACCTCGAATAGATGACTTATTTGATCAAATGAAAGGGGCAGCGGTCTTCTCAAAAATCGATCTACGATCTGGGTACCACCAATTGAGGATAAAGGAGGAAGACATCTCAAAAACTGCATTTCAAACTCGGTTTGGGCACTATGAGTTCGTAGTTGTTCCATTCGGTTTAACCAATGCACCAACAGTGTTCATGAGCCTCATGAATGGTGTGTTCAGAAATTATTTGGACCAATTCGTGCAAGTCTTCCTTGATGACATTCTTATTTATTCCAAGAATGAAAAGGAGCATGAAAAGCACCTAAGGGTACTATTGACTTGTTTAAGGGAAAATCAATTGTATGGGAAATTGTCAAAGTGTTCCTTCTTTCAGAAGAAAGTCCATTACCTTGGGCACATCATTTCAGGAGAAGGGATTTCAGTTGACACAGAAAAGGTGAAGGCCATAATTGATTGGCCAGTACCAAAAAATGCCCATGAGGTACGTAGTTTTATGGGGCTAGCTGGGTATTATCGCATGTTTGTGGAAGAGTTTTCAAGGATTACAAAACCCATCACCACATTACAGCGAAAGGGGGTTAGGTATGAATGGACAAATGAATGTGACACTGCATTCACAGAGATGAAGAGGTTACTAACTAGTGCACCGATCCTTCAAGTACTAGACATGAGAAAGGACTTCACTGTCTGCACCGATGCTTCAGCACAAGGATTGGGTGCAGTATTGATGCAACAAGGCGGGGTAATAGCTTATGCTTCTAGAAAATTGAAGAAGCATGAAGAGTTATATGCTACCCATGACTTAGAATTGGTAGCAGTAATGTTAGCCTTGAAGCTATGGAGACACTACCTCATCGGGAGAAGATTTGAGTTAAGAACAAATCATCAAAGCCTAAAGCATCTCTTCACTGAAAGGGATTTGAATGCCAGGAAAAGGTGATGGAGCGAATTCATGAGTGAGTATGATTTTGAAATCTCATACATCAAGGGAAAGGAGAATGTAGTGGCGGATGCACTAAGCAGGAGGCCACGAACTTTCTCCCTAGTAGCCTTAAGGGTAAATTTAAGGGAGCAAATATTGGAGAAACTCTTTGAATATAGTTGGTACTTAAAATTCATCTCAACTATCCAAAATGGGAAGCAAATAGTACCAAAGTTTGAAGGATATGTCCTTGAACCAGATGGGCTATTGAGGTTCCAAGGGAGAATGTATGTACCTAAGGAAGGGGGTATAAGAGAAACCATCCTCAGAGAGTCTCATAGAGCGCTCTATTGTGCACATCCTGGGGTAAATAAGATGTACGTAGACGCAAGGAAACTCTTCTTTTGGGCAGGCATGAAGCATGACATAGTCCATTTTGTCGCCAAATGTCTTGAATGTCAGGGAGTGAAGGCTGATCATCGCCATCCAGCAGGACTCCTACAACCTCATGACATCCCTACATCTAAATGGGAGGTAATTTCCATGGATTTTGTGGTGGGCTTGCCACTCACTCCCAAAGGCAAAATGCTATATTGGTTATAGTTGATAAAATTAACCAAAAGTGCCCATTTCATTCCAGTAAGGGACACTTACGATGTTACAGATGTGGCGTGGGTGTTTGTCAATGAAGTTATCTGACTTCACGGATTTCCCACAAAGATCATTTCTGATAGAGACTCCCGATTTACATCTAGGTTTTGGACAAGTTTGCAGTCAGCACTGGGAACACAGTTAAACCTAAGCACTGCATATCATCCAGAAATAGATGGGCAGACTGAAAGAGTAAATCAGGTTCCGGATGACATGCTTAGGATGTATGTCATGGATAATCAGACTCAGTGGGAAAGGTACTTACCATTAGTAGAGTTTGCCTATAATAACGATTATCACAGTTCAATCGGGGTGCCTCCTTATCAAGCTCTATATGGAAGACCTTGCAGGACGCCGTTGAGTTGGGAAAAGTTGGAGGACCGAGTGATAGTTGGCCCGGAATTAGTTCAAGAAATGAAGGAACAGGTAAAGCAAGTTCGGCAAAGGTTAAAGGAAGCACAAGATAGACAGAAGAGTTATGCTGATTCGCATAGGATTGATCGCAGTTATGAAGTAGGGGACCAAGTTTTTATTCGTATCCGGCCCAACAAAAGCACCATCCGGTTTGGGAAGGGCACGAAATTGTCACCTCGGTTCGTAGGGCCTTTTCGGATCAAAGAGAATATAGGACCAGTTGCCTATCGTCTTGTACTGCCACCCCATTTTCATAAAACTCATGATGTTTTTCATGTATCTGTTTTACGACATTATGTTTCTGATGAATCTCACAAACTGGATTGGCAGGACTT
>APFE030325327.1:57406-94457 GCA_000404065.3 Pinus taeda
TTGGTACTTAAAAGTCATCTCAACTATCCAAAATGGGAAGCAAATAGAACCAAAGTTTGAAGGATATGTCCTTGAACCAGATGGGCTATTGAGGTTCCAAGGGAGAATGTACGTACCTAAGGAAGGGGGTATAAGAGAAACCATCCTCGGAGAATCTCATAGAGAACTCTATTGTGCACATCCTGGGGTAAAGAAGATGTACGCAGACGCAAGGAAACTCTTCTTTTGGGCAGGCATGAAGCATGACATAGTCCAGTTTGTCGCCAAATGTCTTGAATGTCAGCAAGTGAAGGCTGATCATCGCCATCCAGCAGGACTCCTACAACCTCATGACATCCCTACATCTAAATGGGAAGTAATTTCCATGGATTTTGTGGTGGGTTTGCAACTCACTTCCCAGAGGCACAATGCTATATTGGTTATAGTTGATAAATTGACCAAAAGCACCCATTTCATTCCAGTAAGGGACACTTACGATGTTACGGATGTGGCGCGAGTGTTTGTCAATGAAGTTATCCGACTGCATGGATTGCCCACAAAGATCATTTATGATAGAGACTCCCGATTTACATCTAGGTTTTGGACAAATTTGCAGTCAGCACTGGGAACTCAGTTAAACCTAAGCACTGCATATCATCCAGAAACAGATGGGCAGACTGAAAGAGTAAATCAGTTTCTGGAGGACATGCTTAAGATGTACATCATGGATAATCATACTCAGTGGGAAAGGTACTTACCATTGGTAGATTTTGCCT
The DNA here is from genome assembly GCA_000404065.3 of Pinus taeda. Taxonomy (NCBI): domain Eukaryota; kingdom Viridiplantae; phylum Streptophyta; class Pinopsida; order Pinales; family Pinaceae; genus Pinus; species Pinus taeda. The sequence goes on from APFE030325327.1 coordinate 58,162, forward strand.
ATAATAACAGTTATCACAGCTCAATTGGGATGCCTCCTTATCAAGCTCTATATGGAAGACCTTGCAGGATGCCATTGAGTTGGGAAAACTTGGAGGACCGAGTGGTAGTTGGCCCGGAATTAGTTCAAGAAATGGAGGAACATGTAAAGCAGGTTCGGCAAAGGTTAAAGGAAGCACAAGATAGACAGAAGAGTTATGCTGATTCACATAGGATTGATCATAGTTATGAAGTAGGGGACCAAGTTTTTATTCGTATTCGGCCCAACAAAAGCACCATCAGGTTTGGGAAGGGCACAAAATTGTCACCTCGGTTCGTAGGGTCTTTTAGGATCAAAGAGAAGATCGGACCAGTAGCCTATCGTCTTGTACTGCCACCCCATTTTCATAAAACTCATGATGTTTTTCATGTATCTGTTTTACGACTTTATGTTTCTGATGAATCTCACAAACTAGATCTGCAGGGCTTGCAGGTCTCGGACATGGGAACCGTAATGGTAGAACCATTACGCAAATTGGACCGTAGGGTTCGACATCTCAGACATCTCACGGTGGACCAAGTTAAGGTCCAGTGGGACAAGTATAGCCCAGGATCTGCTACCTGGGAGGATGCAGAAACTATGCGTCGTGACTACCCCTCACTTTTTGAGCATCTGTGATGCTTATTTTGACTTAGATAGCTACCTTTGTTAAGATCCTATTTCCATGTTATTTATTATGAACATTATGTAATATTGATGCATTTGGTTGACACATAAAACCACTTATGTGAATGAGTTGATAGATTTGATATTAATGATAGAAATGGTTGATGTATGGACTACATGTATGACTCACTTAGTGATGGACTATCTAGTACATAACTTATCAAATTATTTTGGTTCATATATATAGCTCGAGTGGGTATGCTTTATTTAAATGAATGACTTAGAGAGAATTCATAGATTAACACATGGATACTAGACTTAGTAATGTGATGATTATATGTCTTTTTGTTATATAAATGCATGAATAAGAACTAACCCACAGGGGAAAAGAACTATGTGATAGCCAAGAAGGAAGGATGAGACATCTCACGAGGTGACAAGACGACTTGACTGGATTATTTGATGACAAGTCCAACCAGCTCTGTAGTGTGGTCTGTATTAGGGTATTGACCCTATTTCTGCAGGAGGGGTGGAGGCATTTCCCACCGTGTATCCTCCGAAACTTGGAATCGTGGGAGGGCAGTGATGGACACGCTCCCCTAGACGTGTGATGACGATTGCCAATTGCCTGCTGGGGGAAGTTAGGTCGATGTATTCGACACTCCCACCATGATGGTTTTATCAGTGGTTAGTATGGTCGTTGCCACTGATAAAGCAGCAGAGGATGGATAAGGTGGGAACGGAAGTAGGCCAGGGTGGATAGGAGGATATAGATCAGTTGGAGACTCTTGATGGGAAGAAATGTCATTGTCGGACTTATCCAATTTCATTACTATAACTCTCTTCGGTTGCTATGCTTTCAAACTCCTTACATCTTTTCATTCTAACTTCGGGACGAAGTTTTCTGAAGGAGGGGTGTATGTAATGCCCTACTTAAATCTTATCCTACAAATTTTGTTAATTTTTACATTGTTTGAAAATATTGAGAAATATAGGTCTAATATAAAATTCATGATTTCCATTATTCAAATTCTCCACTTACCTTCTGAAATTTAATATTGGGTAGGATATGGTCTCCTTCCATTATTTCAAAATGTATGTATTCATTTCACATTACCCAATGTACCCTCACATTTATTAAGGAGAAGACATGGTCATCTCCATGTAATTATATTTCACATTCCCCAATGTACCCTCACATTTTCTTGGGAGAAGACATAGTCCTCTCCATCCTATTATCAATATATATATTCATTTTACATTCCCCAATGTACCCTCACATTTACTAAGGAGAAGACATGGTCCACTCCATGCAATTACATCTCACATTTCCAAATGTACTCCTAGCTTACTTGGGAGAAGAGAAGTAAACTATAAGGATGGGTGAGAAGTTAATGAAATTAATAAGAGGTGGTTGAGATGGAGAAGGGAAGGAGGGTATAAAAAGGGGAGGGGGAAGGGAGAATGGGGAGGTTTTTTTTTGGGGGGAGGTCTTACTTATGATTGTGGGGTTAGTTGTGATTGTTGGGACTTGTTGTGTTTTGGAGACCTTACGAACCTGTGGAGGTTTCTTCGGTTGTTGAGAGGAGGGAAGTATTGTTATCTTGGTCTGGATCTTTCATTGGGACACATACTACATATGGTTGGACTTGGGCTAGGAGGGCTAGGGAACCTGTGGAGGTTTCCTGGGCTAGGGATTATTTCCTAGTTGGCTGCGAGGAAAATCCGGTTGGGTCTGTCAAGAGGAGCGTTCAGCAGGAGCAACAGGACAAAGGTATCTCCATCAGCCACCGGCAGAGGTAATCCTCCATAGTCCACTTTGGTAAAGTTAATTAGAATGAAATATCCACCTTCAATTGTGTTGATTATAATGTAAGTAACAAAATTTTATTTGTTTAAAAGCAGAGTAAGTAGGTAAGTTATCAATCCTTATCATATTTAATTTCAGAAGAATCTAGATTTGTAGTAGACCCTAGGGTTGGGTTCTTACAGCTCCATAAATTAAATAAGATAAAATCAAATAGGTATAAGAAAATAATATTACCAATATTGAAAACATGAATGCATACTCTCTTGAAATCTAACTATAAATTAGGGGAAAAAAGTATTTCCTTAGTGTTAGTGATCTGGTACTTTCCAGACCTGATACTTGATTACACAGTAAAACATGTTTCTAAAATGTAAATGTGTTAAAGCCTAAAAGTAATGCAAAATACCACATCATGCTTATGATTCTCAAAGTCAAACAAAGACATGCACATGTACCTATTAAAAGGGAGTTATACAATTTAACATGCAAATAACATGTTTTTAAAAGGCCCAATATATGATGTCTAGTCTCAGGAATATCTAGAGAAATGGTAGCACTTATTTGCTTCGAGATTGAGTAGATATGTTTGACAAGAGGCATTTTCTTTATGAACCATTGTCCAACCCAGAGGACAGAAGCTCCCACCCATGAAGATACAAGTAAACACATCAAGTATATGAAGATACAAATAAGCACACTTGAACAACCGACCTTCGTTTTAGAAAACAAATTGTCTTGCTTCTACGCTAGCCATTATGATGGTAGGCTTCCCAAATATGTGGATTTTGAATATGTTTCCATACATATTCATTAATTTAAAACCCAAGAAATATTTTCATTGTATCTCAAATGCATAGAAACTTGAATAAATAAATTGAAAAACAAAAAAACTAATATGGGTGCAACAATGCAAAACTACGAAGAACTAAATTTGATACCTTGAAATTATTTTTTGAAGGAAGGGACCACCATTGAAGGTCTTGAATGGAGAAATATTTTCGAGGATTTCTCCAATGAATGGAATCTCATGCTACCAATTGATAGCTTTGATATATCCTTCACAATTTTTATGTTTCAACACACTACACATCATTACCTTTGAATTGCTTAGAAATGATAGATTTTGACCACTTCCCCACTGTTTTAGTAGCAATATCTTCAGTAGTCCTCATTTTAACCAAGCTCCACACATTGTCTATCTAGTAGCAACATCTAAAATGAATATTGCAGGTCGAATGTCACCTTATTCTATGCGGCCTAATTGCCATACTTTCAAGAGATAAAAATCCACTGGCCCTGAGAATGGGCATTGTGCCCTACTCCATATCCACATTTTGGGGAGAACTCATCAAGAAACAATGTTCAAGATCCTAGCCAGTCTATTCATGGAAATTTAACCTTTATAAGTGAGTCCCAAACACCCAACCAGACCCTATCTATAAGGCAAAAATCCTTGTCTATAAGGAAAAAGGCCTTTTTCTTTAGCTCGTCATATTGTGCCCTATTGGCAGTATAATGGAGCTCATGAAGTGAAATTGTCATATTCCTAACATACTTGGTAAAAGTTCCCCCAGATTGAGAATTCATAGTACAATTCTTCGATCCTCCTACCTCTTACTTGAAATTGATGTAACATTGCAACTGTTCAAATCCTTCTACTCCCTTTTCCTTGAATTTGAACTTTTCTTAGTGGGTTTCAACTGCTTATATTTCTCAACACTCCCACACTTCTCGGATTTCTTCGAAAGGAAAATAGATAAACCCCATAGCCTATGCTTTCGCTAGGCTCATCCCTCACTAGCACTCTGCAAACTATTCCTAACCCCTTGGTTCAACACTGCACTTCTAGGCCCTATTTCAGAAAACCAAGCACTTGTAATTTTACCAAATTTGACCCTTGATCTTCTTTGTTCTAGTAGGAGACTTCTTTCTTTCAAGCGCCTCTTGAGATTCACCTTAACTTCCTCCTAGATTCAACCTTGAGGTATGACTATGATACTTTGTCTTTTTCTATAGTTTTGACAACATAGATTCTTCACATGTGTGGAGGATTTCAGCTCTAAAACAAATCCAAACAACTTCTCGTTTCCTTCCTTATTCTCGCTAGCTATGAGGCTATCTTCCTTGACCTTTTCGCACTTCTTCCTTTCTTCAGAACTTCACTAAAAATATCTTCAAATGAGGCTGAGATGCCTTATTTATAGTAGTTTGCTCATGTAAATAAGCTGACTTGATTTGGAGACTAGGCCGACATGCCTTTTGGAGATCATCTTGAGGCCAAATTTTTGGAGAAGATTAAGCTTGGTCTTGGAGGGATTTTTTACATTTTCATTGACTCATATACAAATGTAACATGCCCATGAAGGGTCCTTCATACATGACATTTACTCAATTTAACTTTTATGACTTGATGATAAAACCTATAAGCTCATAATGGGAATCTTAACTAAAATAAAATTTCTTGATCATGAAACCCATGATTCAGGCATTACAAAAATAATTTTATTTTTTTATTTACATCAATTACATAAAATCACAATTACACATGCCATTATGAAGACTAAACCTAGTTACACTTTTCAACAACCCCGAGACTCAAACTCTCTATTTACAATATTGTGCTAGACATGTAGATTAAAAAAATGATAAAATCTACATAGAGAGAATAATGAACAAGGAATTCTTGATTAGCCTACATATATAACATGGAAGTATAAATAGCTATAAATTTCTAGAGTCAAAACTCTGTTACGGTAAAAGACAGTTTTGGTAGGAATGTATTATGTCTAAGTAAAAAATAGTTTGACCACCAATTCTTTTTTCAAATATCTGTTTCGAAATTATTCAAACAGTGATTTCAAAGATGTATTTGCTAACTTCATCATTTAAGGTTTACCACTCACTTTGAATCTGACACACAATAGGGAAGGTCTTCTCTATATCCTTCATTTATGATATTGTTGCACACTCTTTGTTATGAAAATGCCTTGGTATTAAACATAAAATGTGTACAATGAATAGAGATAGGAACAAGGAGCAGAAGAAGTATGTACAAATATCAAAGAGCAAAAAAAAAAAATCAAAACCTCTTCCTCAAAACTTCTAAAACTAAAGGATTTTTATTCCACATTCATAACTAATTAGAAAAAATATCTCGTCATTCATCAAACAGAGAGTGCCATACAAAATAACATGTAAATAAATTCATGTAATTTGTTGGTCACATGTATGGGTTTGTTTCAAAAGAAAAAATAAAAAAATCAACTTTAAACAATGATGTCCCAATTTTTTTTATAACATATGGTGGTTGACATTTGCAATTCCCACGTTTACCACCTTCCATTTATATATATTGAACTGCATTGGTCAATCATATACTTACCTACATAAGCAACTAGCATTCATAACAATGAATGGAGTCAGATTTCGAAGTCTTGGAATCATTATTTGAAGGTTGAAAACCTCGGGTTTTTTCTCTTAGGTAATATAGTCTTGCTCTTTGACCTCTCTTATGTTTCACAACCTTAATTTCTTTAAGGTTTGGCGAGTATCTAAAATAGACCAGATAAAAAAAAAAACAAACTAGAAAAGAATATAGATAGCCATGACCTTAAGAATAAGCCAGTTGAAAACAAACACAATCAATTTCCTACATCTAGGTCTCGAGTTGAAAATCACTACCACATTAAAGATACCACTAGGTACTATAGAAAATAAAGACACTTAAAAAAATTTCAAGAATAAGAACTATTACTTGAATGAAAAAATAATTATAGACCATTCAATTGAAACAATTTCATAATCAATTCAAATAGATAGGATCAAAGAAAGTATTTAGAAAACAAATGTATATTGAATAAGATTCAAATCATACCAATGTGAAAACTTTAACTTTGTTAGCAAAAAAATAATCCTGTCTGCAATTCTACATTTTCACTCTTATTCTATTTTATTGTTTACTTTTTTTTCTATGTTTTGTAATTTTTCTTCTTTTATTTTATTCTTCCACAAAATTGATGAAGGTAATGACATTCATGAGAATGGAATTCCTGATAATGAATATTTTGTTCCCTTTGATAAATTCAAACACTTTAATTTTTTAGACTATTTTGTGGAGCTAGATCCTACCTAAGACCATCATAAAGCCCTAGGTAAAGGAAGTCTGAGAGCCTTACAATTGGCACAGTTTAACCACCCATAACCTGACAGAGAGTTATTCCTTGTTATCTTTTAAAGAGAAAACCCACTATGCTCAGGGCCCTTGGCTATGCTGAAATAATGGTGATTTTGTTTCCCTAGGAGGAAGATTTCTCTGCAAAACAAACCACTCAACTATCCTTCCCTATTTAGGTTAAGATTTTTTGGCTTCCAAGTAATTTTAAGGGTTCCCTGTGTATATTTCACTCCTATTAGGAGTTTCATCTGTCAAAAACTAATTAGGCTTTTCAACCCTAGACCGCAATGTCAAGTATGCATTAGGGCTAACCTAGGAAAGTACTTGAAAGAGATTGCCTACATCTAGGTTGGGTGAAATATTTGGAGACAACATGTCATGTACATCAAAGTACCCAATTCGCGTTTTAGAAGTTGATGTCACAACCATTGCATCATGGACTTTCTACTTATAGTCAAAATTGATACTCCCCTTGTTCATCATTCTTCAATTTATCAGAGTCAAGATGACAATTCCTTGACCTATGACAGATTGGTCCTCAAATTCATCCTAGCAACCCAGGTTATGCCAAACACCTTAAGTGTAGGAGGATAAAACCATTAACAGTCATGGGCCTGCAATTTCCAAAGATGTGATGATAGGTAAAGAGCCTGCCACTTTCTTCCTATGTCAATCGTCAGAGTGGTAGCTGGAGGGCCATGTTTCCTCTTTCATTGTTACACTTGTAGACCAACTAAGCCATGAAGGAGTATCTCAGGTATGCTCAACAACAAAAACTATAGATTGTATACTTCTCTTCAATGAAGAATGCTTCTGGTATATTACAAGAATAGATACATATGTTCCCATCAATCTTCTAACTAAAATTGCAACAGTATGTGTGGCATGGCTCTCAATTGGTTGTATGGTTTGAATACAAGAAAATTACAAAATTTTTATGTTTGAACCCTAATTTCATAAAACCTATGAAATGGGGATCTTGGCCCTAGTCGAAGAACCCTATAAAGCAGATAGTTTCAGTTTCATGTGAACCTCGTTGAATGGAGAATCAAATTCCATGAGAAAAAAACCCTCAGGAGCAAGATGCATAGAAGTTACATCTTTCAAGGAAAAGCATGAACCTATGGAAATAATCAGCAGAAAATTAGGCAAAATCAAAAGTTGGGGAAAGACGGGACAACTATGTGAAATTTGAGGAGCCAAATGTTTGATTATAAAACGATAGAGTTGCAATATTAAATAGCCAATTAATACCTTTAAAATTGTTGGATTCAAGATAGTCTGACCTCCATTCCTAAAATTTACAGAGGACAAGACAGGTGAAAGGGATATAAGGTAAATGCTGCAAGAAACTAATAAACAATTTTTAGAACCTTTGAGTTTGGAATTGATAAGCCAAATAACATTTTTTTTTGTCCATCACTCGAAGAACCATGGATTGAAGAAATAATTTTACAAATATAGATACTCATGGTTAAATTAAGTTAGGAAAAATTAAAAAATATATATATAATATAAAAAAATGCAACAATAACCCAATAAAACCACTGTATAAATTCCTACTGTGAAAGGAGTGAAAACTTGACCTGAAAACGAGCAAAAACCTTTGTCCATATCTAATATCACATGTCTTCAAGCCTTCAAACATTAATATCCAAAACCCACACAAGGAAATAAAACTGTGATGGAAAATTTACGAGTTAGAACACTCATAAAATTGCAAAGCTTCCTCTCAAGTGTGCCTTTGTATTAAACATAAAATATGTATAATGAATAGAGATGAGAACAAGGAGTAGACGAAGTATGTTAAAATATCAAAGAGAAAAAAAAAAAAAAGACAACCTTTTCCTCAAAGATTTTAAAGTTGAAGGATTTTTATTTCACATTCATAACTAATCAGAAAAAATATCTTTTCATTCATCAAATAGAGTGCCATACAAAATAAGATGTAAATAAATTCATGTAATTTGTTGGTGACATGTATGGGTTTGATTCAAAAGAAAAAAAGTAAACATCAACTTCAAACAATGATGTCCTAATTTTTTTTTATAACATATGGTGTCAAACATTTGCAATGCCCACATTTTCCACCTTCCATTTACATATATTGTACTGCATTGGTCAATTATCTACTTACCTACATAAGCAACTAGCATTCATAACAATGAATGGAGTTAGATTTCAAAGTCCTAGAATCATTATTTGAAGGTTGAAAATCTCAGGATTGTTTCTCTTAGGTAACATAGTCTTTCTCTCCGAACTTTCTTGTGTTTCACAACCTTAATTTCTTTAAGGTTTGGTGAGTATCTAAAACAAACTAGACAAAAAATAGACAAACGAGAAAAAAATAGACAACCATGACCTTAAGAATAAGCCAATAGAAAACAAGTGCAATCAAATCCCTACATCTAGGTCTCGAGTTGAAAATTACTGCCACATTAAAGATATAGATACCACTGGTTACTATAGAAAATAAAGACACTTAACAAAAATTCAAGAATGAGAACTATTACTTGAATGAAAAAATAATTATAAACAATTCAATTAAAACAGTTGCATAATCAATTCAAATAGATAGCATCAAAGAAAGTATTTAGGAAACAAACGTATATTGATTAAGATACAAATCATACCAATGTGAAAACTTTAACTTTGTCAAGGAAAAAATAATCCTATTCACAATTCTACATTTTCCCTCTTCTTCTATTATATTGTTTACTTTTCTTTCTATATTTTGTAATTAATCTTATTTCATTTTATTCTTCCACAAAATTGACAAAGGTAATGACACTCATGAGAATGGAATTCCTGATAATGAACATTTTGTTTTGTGATAAATTCAAACACTTTACATTGTTGGACTATTTTGTGGAGCTAGATCTTACCCAAGACCATCATAAATCCCTTGGTAAAGGAAGTCTGGGAGCCTTACAATTGGCACAGTTCAGCCACCCATAACTTGACAAAGAGTTATTCCTTTTTCTCTTTTAAAGAGAAAACCCATTGTGCTCAGGGCCCCTGGTTATGTTGAACAAATGGTGATGTTGTCTCTCTGGGAGGAAGAGTTCTCTGAAAAACAAATCACTCAACTGTCCTTTCGTGTTTAGGTTAAGATTTTTGGGCTTCCAAGTAATTTTGGGGGTTCCTAGTGCATATCTCTACTCCTATTAGGAGTTTCATCTATCGCAAACTAATTGGGCCTTTTAACCCTACACTACAATTTCAAGTATACATTAGGGCCAACCTAGGAAAGGACCTGAAGGAGATTGCCTACGTCAAGGTTAGGGGAAAAGTTTGGAGTCAACATGTCATGTACATCACTACCCAATGCTTGTTTTAGATGTCGACATCCCAGCCATTGCATCAAGGACTTTCTACTTATGTTTAAAGTTGATTCTCCCCCTGTTGATCATTCATCGGTTTATCAGAGTGAAGATGAAAATGCATTAATTGATGACCGATTGGTCCTCAAATTCATCCTAGCAACCCAAATAATGCCAAACACCTAAAGTGTAGGAGGCTAAACCAACTAACGGTCTTGGGCCTGCACTTTACAAACATGTGATGACAAGTAAAGAACATGTCGGTTTCTTCCTATGTCAATGAATATAGTGGTAGTTGGAGGGCCATGTTTCCTCTTTCATTATTGCACTTGTAGACCAATTGAGCCATGACGGAGTATCTCAGATATCCTCAACGACAAAAACTAGATGATTTTATTTTTCCCTTCAATGAATAATACTTTTGGTATCTTAGAAGAATAGATACATATGTTCCCATCAACGTTCTCAAAAAAATTCCAACAATATGTGTGTCATGGCTCTCAATTGGTTGTATGGTTTGAATACAAGAAAATTACAAAAGTTTTGTGTTTGAACACTAATTTTGGAAAACCTATGAAATGGGAGTCATGGACATGGTCGAAGAACCCTATAAAGGAGAGAGTTTCAGTTTCATGTGAGCTTGGTCAAATGGAGAATCATATTCCATGAGCAAGAAACCGTTAGGAGAAAGATGCATAGAAATTACATCTTTCAAGAAAGAGCACGAGCCTATGGAAAGATTTAGCTGAAAGTTAGCCAAAATCAGAAGTCGGGGAAAGATGAGACAACTATGTGAAATTTTAGGAGTCGGATGTCTGATTATAACATGACAGAGTTGCAATATTAAACAACCTATTAATACCTTTAAAATTGTTGGAGTCAAGATAGCCTAACCACCATCCCTGAAATATATAGAGGACAAGGCAATAGAAAACGATGTAATGTAAATGCTGCATGCAACTAATGGAAGCTAGTGTTTCGTTGGAATAGGAAAACCTGGAGAGGATATTACAATAAACAATTTTTAGAACCTGTTAGTGTCAGTCTTTCCAGCCTTCCTCCAGTGATCAAATATGCTCTTACAAAGTGGTCTCAGAGTGTTAAGGTCAAATTTTGTCATTTCAATGAGTCTTCAAAGCAAAATTTGGTCACTAGGCATTAGGTCTAGGGTTTGATTTCACTCCTTTCAAAGTTGCCCAAATTTCAGTCTATGTCACTATTCAGCTGAGTCTATCATCATTCAGATGGTTTTCATCATCATGTCAAGTTCCATCGGGTCATTTTACAGCTTGTTCTTGCTTCAGTTGTGCCTAGGCAAGGTTCATTTCCCTCTCCTAGGATTTTGGAGGTAATTTCTCTTGGATGGTCAAATCATTAGCAAAACTTGTATCCAGATGTTCATACACCTTCCCCTATCCTTCATGTACCTTATTAAACACTTCCCATCACTGAGATTCCCCAAATTCCTCATTTTTCCACAAACCCCAGTTTCATTCTACAACCTGGCAATTTTCTAGGTTGGTCCCGTGTTTTGCCCTTTTGGACCCCTTCCCCTCACTCGATCTCTAAGATTCCACTTTCCCCTACTTCTTGACATCCCTCCCTACTTCCAAAAATTTCTCCAAGAATTTAGAAGCCCCTTATCCCCTTCATTTCGCTTCATTTCGACAAAATCCCTTGTTTCACACATCGGGATAAGTGTTCCTCAAATAATGTTTCTGAGAAATAAAAGATGAATTTGGGAAAACTGAGAGATTTTTTTGTGCACAATAGGCCAAGAAAGAAAAACCTCCTTCACGTTTTACACAGGTATCATGTTTTTAGAGAAATGTCAAAAATACCGTTGCCTCAGGAGAATTGAATGCACCTCTGGAGTGACCTTGGGAAAACCAATATTTCTCCTAGCATGGTTGGCCAAATGACTCTTCTGATTAGTAAAATACTAACTACACATAAAGATCTTTCCAATGAGCTATCATGAGCTCAGTTTGGAGTTGAGGAAGGCATTCAAACGTTGACTGCAACAACACTCTGCCTTGAGGCAGCCTCATTTGGCACATTTTGACTAGTCTTGGGATATTTAATGTTTGACAAGGCAAATGAACTCCAAATTGAAAAATTCTAGTTGGGTTGGAAATCCGATTCAACGACCTTTCCAAAGAGCTATCCTGAGCCCAATTTCAACATCGGGAAGGCCTCCAAAAGCCTCCTGCAGAATTCACTATGTAGCTAGGTGTGCGCTACGCATTGAAACTGTGCACTACGCACTGGGCAGTGCGCCACACATTGGGCCTCACTGGCCAGTGTAAAATAACAAAGGCGCTATTCATATAGGTGTGTGCTACGCATTGGGTTCGGGCACTACGCACTCATTCCAGCATCAAATTTATGCACCCAAATCGTGTCTAATCACCTCCAAAGCTACAAGTAGGTGTTCTTTAACTAATTCAATCAATTTGATATTGTTTATAGTGTGTTTGAAGAGAGGAATTGATGTGTTGGGTGTAGAAAAGTGAAACCCTATACACATACCAAAGTCATTCCTTAGGGTTTTTAAAGACATGTGGGTGGTTTAGTGAAGATTTCTCATCCTCTATTGATGAAAACCAGCTCCATGCTCATTTGTAAACCCTAGTCAACATTTCGAAGGGCACACATTATATTTTGTTCATTTGTCAAGTAGTGACCGTTTGTGCCAATTCATTGAAAACAGAGAATTATCATTATGGCTTAGTTTGTATGATGCTTTGGTGAACATATAAGAAGTTTTGAGTATGCATTGAAGTTTGGCTCCACCACACCTATATCACTATACATATCACATACATCTTGATACCAAAGCCATGTTAGACACATATTCAGTTTATGAGCAGGAAGTAGAAGCTGACCGGGAGACTTGGCTCGAGACGGTCGAAATTCACTTAGATAAGTTGTTGGCAAAGGCTAATAGAGATAAAGATATGCTCCAACACATGAAAACGCACTATTGGGCTCGCATGCATGTTTGCAAAGCAAAAATGAAGATCCTTAAGAGGCGTTTGAGCAAAGCACTAAAACAACGCAAAAGGCCCGATCCACTTTGAGTTTTGGCCAAGGCTTCATTATTTGAGCATGATACATGATGGAGGGTCTTCACTACAAATTTGGGCAAATTTGGAGAAAATTTTGTCGTTTCAAAATTTTTGGCTTGTGAAACAGGTTTTTTGGCTCTACGCATAGCGCACAGCGCGCTACCCTGAAGATTGGGAGGTCCAAATGACAAATGGCTTGTAGTTTTGGATTTTTCATGAATAAATACACATGTTCAGCCATTTCCGAAGCATTTCATTGAGATATGGATGGTCAAAATGTCCAAAAACATCATGAAAACCACCTTGCTGCCACCTTTTCCAACAGAAGGAAGTACCCTTAGGATAATTCTGCTTTGAGGGGACAAATGAGCTCCAAATTAGAAAATTCTACTTGGGTTGGAAATTAGACATCTAAGGCTTTCCAACGAGCTATCATGAGCGCAATTTGGATGTCAGGAAGTGCCCCAAAAATAGGCTCAAATGTGCGCTACGCATAGGGATCAGGGGCGCTACGCATAGAGGTTTTTGGTCAATTTTTCACTTTCCAGCTCAGAATTTCGGCCAGTCATGACCAATTTCACCTCTTGATGTGATTTTTCATTCCTCTTGATGTAATCAATGAAACATTATGTTATTTTAGACTCACTTTTACCTATTCTAGATGATTCATTCACAAAAATAGCAAAAATTTAATGAATGAATCAGTTTCCTAGCATATAGGGGTTAGTTGTTTGACTACCTAGTTTTCAGTTCCTTGTTTAGAATTGGTTGAAACTACTCCAAGAAGGAGGAGCTCGACCCCTAGAGTTTAGGAAATGGGTTGGCTTGGTCTATATTATGTAAATTTTCAGTCAGTAGCAGAGGTTGGACTCTTGGGATAGTTTGAGACTATATTGTACATATTTTACCAGCATTTTTGGCAAAGGAAAGACCAGGGTTTTGCAGCACTACTTGGGATCCATGTGGCTTTATGTCTTGATGGTGTTTTTATCTTAGTATTTGTAAGTTGTGTATGTGAATCATTATCTCTATTGAATCTTCTCTTATTAAGCAAATGAAGTGTTAAGGTAGAATCCATGAAATTGCTATGCTCTGCCTTTAAATTTTTTAATATTCTATGTTTTCTTCAGTTTAAGGAGAATCCTTGAGCCCCTTGCTCTCCTGGCCTCTCACAGTCGTCTGCCATCTCAACTACTTTAAGGCATCAAAAAAATTGCCCTATCTGCCCCAAGTGACCCCTGCAAAAACTGTGCATCATCCCACACACAAAATTGCCTTTCCCTGATTTCAACAAAAATAAAAAAAAAAAATCAACCTAAACTCTTTGTCTTAATATAGACTAAATCAGTCATCAATTTTTCATCTCGAGCCTTTTCGATTATCTTTTGCCGAGTTTGACCCGGAGAGAGCCCTCTCCTGTCCTCGTAGGGCTAGCTACGAGGCTAAGCGTGGTTTGATGTGGCCTTGAATCTTGCCTTATTTCAGCCTAAGGTAGATTTGAGCGCTAACATAGTGGCGACCATACTGGGGAAGAACTGGTTTGCTTGTTAGTGTTATTTGATTTATAGCTATAGACGGAGTCTGAAGTCACGCCAGGTAGCCTTCGAACTGCACATTTCTCTGCAAGTGCATAGTAGATAAACGTTGCTTCAGTCGATCTCTGGAGTAGCTTGTAATTGTAACACTTAAATTATAAATTTCCCTAGTACATGTATCGAGTTTAGATCTGATGGTTGATGGTGAACAACGGTCAGACATCATAAGGCTGAAATCATTCACTTGGTGACTCCATTCACTGAACAATCCAAAAATCAATGCTTCATGGTGACTTCACTGCAGGGAGATCAATAGCTGTGAGATACTCAAGATGGACCGAATCATGAGAAGATACACTCCCATGAGCATAGATCACATTCCAGGTTTTCCGAATAAGATGACCAAGGTAGATTGGTCAAGGAATCTGCCTACGTTTAACAATGATGGTAAGAAAGATGCTGCTTTACATCTGGTTAGATTTCATATGCATATTCACAAGTTGAAGGTGGATTTTCCTGAAGATTGCTTGATGAAGATATTCTTGGCCACTATGGAAGGTGAAGCCCAATCTTGGTATGAAAATTTGCCGCTCGCCTGTATTTATTGTTTAAAAGATTTTCATGCCCTGTTCATTGAAAGATATCAAGCATCTTATCCATCATTAAAATTAGTTCATGATTGTTGCAAGCATGCTTATACTTTTATTGAAAGCCTTCAGAAATATTATGACGATGATAATTTCATGGATGATGACATCATGGAAGCCCTATATGAAAATCCATTTCACCAGTATAAAGAAAACCTAGAGGATACCTATCAAGATGATCAGAAAAAATTTCAGCAGGATCAAGATCTAAGTACAGTGGAAGATGATGAAGGAGAAGGTTTTATTCCAGATCTATCCATAGCAGAAGACAACATGCATGAAAGTCAAGTTTCAATTTCAGAATGTGATAAATTCAAGTCAGCCATTTTAAATCTAGATTCATATCGTGATGATGAAGACAACCTTGTTCTGAAACCCATGAAGGAGAGCTCCGTTGTTGAGATCATCTGGAAGGAAGAAGAGAAAGTTATTGACCAAAGCCTTCATGAGGAGGTAATCTGGTCATTTCATGGACAACAAGATGGGATCTTTGTTCAGGTAAGTGAGAAATCCTCTTTTGATAACTCAGTGGTAAATGATAATTTTATTGCCATGTCATATGAAGACAATTACTATTTGAGCAAAAGAAAACAAAAAGCATTATCTCCTTTGTATGAAGATGAAATAGATAAACTCTTGAAAGGTCATGTTACCGCCCAAGCTAAAGCAGATTTGTAGTGCACACATGGTCAAGAAAGTGTTGGTGAAATCTCTTCCTCTTTTGAAAATTATGACGGTCTTGTAATCAGTTTTATAGATCAGCAAACAGATAATATTTTCTTTCACAAAGATGATAAGGCTGTCATGTTTGATAATCTTAAAGATTGTTTTTTGTTTAAGAAAGACCTAGACCATAAAGATGAGGAGTATGATCTTGAGAGAGACAATATGCCAGGATTTCTCATGGTCAAGGAAACTACAACTAACACTCAGATGGCAGAAGCACATACTTCTTTGTGCATTCATATCCCTCAAAAATCAATCGTTCTTTCAGATCAGAATGAAGGGAGTACTTGTATTTTTGCTGCTGGACCTCAAGACAAGATAGTGCTTTAGGATTATCGAGATCCCTTCGGCATCCTTTTGCAAGCACTAGAGAAGATAAATGTTGCCTGGTTCGTTATCATAAGCCTTGGTTTCAGTGGTTATTGTGAGTTGCCTACATGTACATTGTTCCGCCTGCTCGAGAAAAGTGAGAGCAGAAATTTGGTATGTAGCCATCTATTGGAATGGTTACATTATAAATCTCATTACACATGATTGTACATATTTCATTAGTATGCAGGTGGTTGTCATCATGATTCCAAATCTTGATGGATTGCTGCCTTTTTTCCAAAAACTTTCTAAAGTCTTGCTTTAAGTCAGTCATGAGTCATTTGTGTATGGTCTTTTGAGTCAGTTTTTTCAAGTTATTTGAGTTTTCCATCAAGTCGGTTTGAGTCAAGTTTCAGTCAAGTTTCAGTTAGTTTTCAGTCAAGTTTTAATTCAATAAATGTGTCAAAGGTTTTGTATTATCCGTTCAAATAATGACTCCATCGCCCAATGGATGAAGGTACTAGTCTGCTCTCCAAAAGATCTGTCGTTCTTGGCACCTCCAAGGAGCTACCATCCCCATTGGAGCCAATGTTAGTTTCAGTCTTTCCAGCCTTCCTCCAGTGATCAAATATGCTCTTACAAAGTGGTCTCAGAGTGTCAAGGTCAAATTTTGTCATTTCAGTGAGTCTTCAAAGCAAAATTTGGTCACTAGGCATTAGGTCTAGGGTTTGATTTCACTCTTTTCAAAGTTGCCCAAATGTCAGTCTATGTCACTATTCAGCTGAGTCTATCATCATTCAGAGGGTTTTCATCATCATGTCAAGTTCCATCGGGTCATTTTACAGCTTGTTCTTGCTTCAGTTGTTCCTAGGTAAGGTTCATTTCCCTCTCCTAGGATTTTGGAGGTAATTTCTCTTTGATGGTCAAATCGTTAGCAAAACTTGTATCCATATGTTCATACACCTTCCCCTATCCTTCATGTACCTTATTAAACACTTCCCATCACTGAGATTCCCCAAATTCCTCATTTTTCCACAAACCCTAGTTTCTTGCTACAACCTGGCAATTTTCTAGGTTGGGCCTGTGTTTTTCCCTTTTGGACCCCTTCCCCTTAATCGATCTCCGAGATGCCACTTTCCCATATTTCCTAACATCCCTCCCTACTTCCAAAAATTTCTCCAAGAATTTAGAAGCCCCTTATCCCCTTCATTTCGCTTCATTTTGACAAAATCCCTTGTTTCACACATCGGGATAAGTGTTACTCAAATGATGTTTCTGAGCAATCAAAGATGAATTTGGCAAAACTGAGAGACATTTTTTTCCACAACAGGGAAATAAAGAAAAACCTCCTTCAATTTTTACAGAGGTATCATGGTTTTAGATAAATGTCAAAAATACCGTTGCCTCAGGAGAATTGAATGCACCTCTGTAGTGACCTTGGAAAAATCCAGATTTCGCCTAGCATGGTTGGCCAAATGACTTTCTGGATGGGTCAAATGATAACTAGACACAAATATCTTTCCAATGAGCTATCGTGAGCTCACTTTGGAGTTGCGGAAGGCATTCAAAAGTTGACTGCAACAGCACTCTCCCTTGAGGCAGCCTCATTTGGCACATTTTGACTAGTCTTGGGAGATTTGATTTTTGACAAGGAAAATGAACTCAAAATTCCAAAATTCTAGTTGTGTTGGAAATTATATTCAAATACCATTCCAACGAGCTATCCTGCACCCAATTTTGACATTAGAAAGGCCTCCAAAAGCCTCCTGCAAAATGCACTATGTAGCTAGGTGTGCACTACGCATTGAAACTGTGCACTATGCACTGGGCAGTGCGCCACGCATTGGGCCTCATTGGCCAGTGTAAAATAAAAAAGGCGCTACGCATACAGGTGTGTGCTACGCATTGGGTTCTGGCACTACGCACTCATTCCAGCATCAAATTTATGCACCCAGATCGTGTCTAATCACCTCCAAAGTTGCAAGTAGGTGTTCTTTAACTAATTCAATCAATTTGATATTGTTTATAGTGTGTTTGAAGAGAGGAGTTGATGTGTTGGGTGTAGAAAAGTGAAACCCTATGCACATACCAAAATCATTCCTTAGGGTTTTTAAAGACATGTGGGTGGTTTAGTGAAGATTTCTCATCCTCTATTGATGAAAACCAACTCCATGCTCATTTGTAAACCCTAGTCAACATTTCAAAGGGCACACATTATATTTTGTTCATTTGTCAAGTAGTGACCATTTGTGCCAATTCATTGAAAACAGAGCATTATCATTATGGCTTAGTTTGTATGATGCTTTGGTGAACATAGAAGAAGTTTTGAGTATGCATTGAAGTTTGGCTCCACCACACCTATATCACTATACATATCACAGACATCTTGATACCAAAGCCATGTCAGACAGATTCAGTTTATGAGCAGGAGGTAGAAGCTGACCGGGAGACTTGGCTCGAGAGGGTCAACATTCACTTAGAGAAGTTGTTGGCAAAGGCTAATGAGATAAAGATATGCTCAAACACATGAAAATGCACTATTGGGCTTGCATGCATGTTTGCAAAGCGAAAATGAAGATCCTTAAGAGGCGTTTGAGCAAAGCGCTAAAACAACGCAAAAGGCCCGATCAACTTCGAGTTTTGGCCGAGGCTTCATTAGTGGAGCATGATACATGATGGAGGGTCTGCACTCCAAATTTGGGCAAATTTGGAGAAAATTTGTCGTTTCAAAATTTTTGGCTTGTGAAACAGGTTTTTTGGCTCTACGCGTAGCGCGCAGCGCACTACCCTGAAGATTGGGAGGTCCAAATGACAAATGGCTTGTAGTTTTGGATTTTTCTTGAATAAATACACATGTTCAGCCATTGCCGAAGCATTTCATTCAGATCTGGATGGTCAAAATGTCCAAAACCATCATGAAAACCACCTTGCTGCCACCTATTCCAATAGCAGGAAGTACCTCTGGGAGAATTCGGTTTTGAGGGAGGAAATGAGCTCCAAATTGGAAAATTCCACTTGGGTTGAAAAGTAGATATCCAAGGCTTTCCAACGAACTATCATGAGCTCAATTTGGATGTTGCGAAGTTCCCCAAAAATAGGTTCAAATGTGCGCTACGCATAGGGATCACGGGCGCTACGCAGAGGTTTTTGGTCAATTTTTCACTTTCCAGCTCAGAATTTCGGCTAGTCATGACCAGTTTCACCTCTTGATGTTATTTTTCATTCCCCTTGATGTAATTAATGAAACCTTATGTTATTTTAGACTCACTTTTACCTATTCTAGATGATTCATTCACAAAAATAGAAAAAATTTAATGAATGAATCAGTTTCCTAGCATATAGGGGTTAGTTGTTTGACTACCTAGTTTTCAGTTCCTTGTTTAGAATTGGTTGAAATTGCTCCTAGAAGGAGGATCTCAAGCCCTAGAGGTTAGGAAATGGGTTGGCTTGGTCTATATTATGTAAATTTTCAGTCAGTAGCAGACGTTGGACTCTTGTGATAGTTTGAGACTATATTGTACATATTTTACCAGCATTTTTGGCAAAGGAAAGACCAGGGTTTTGCAGCACTACTTGGGATCCATGTGGCTTTATGTCTTGATGGTGTTTTTCTCCCAGTATTTGTAAGTTGTGTATGTGAATCATTATCTCTATTGAATCTTCTCTTATTAAGCAAATGAAGTGTTAAGGTAGAATCCATGAAATTGCTATGCTCTCCCTTTAAATTTGTTTAATATTCTATGTTTTCTTCAGTTTAAGGAGAATCCTTGAGACCCATTTCCCTCCTTAGCCTCTCACCGGTCTGATCTATCCATCTCACCTGCTTTAAGGCATCAAAACAATTGCCTATCTTGCCCCAAGTGGACCTCTGCAAAAATTGTGCCTCATCCCCACACCCAAAATTGCCTTTCCCTTGATTTCAACAAAATCATAAAAAAAAAATCAATCCTAAACTCTTTGTACTTAATACCTAGCCTAAAATCAGCCATCAATTCGGTCATCTCGATCCTTTTTGATTATATTTTGCCGAGTTTGACCCGAAGAGAGCCCTCTCTTGTCCTCGTAGGGCTAGCTACGAGGCTAAGCGTGGTTTGATGTGGCCTTGAATCTTGCCTTATTTCAGCCTAAGGCAGATTTGAGCGCTAACAGAACCTTTGAGCTTTGAATTGGCATGCCAAAGAGCATTTGGTTTCTGTCCATCCCTCAAAGAATCATGAATTGAAGCAAGAATTTTACAAAGATAGATACTCGTGGTTAAAGTATCTCAGGAAAAAATTAAAAAAAAATTATAACATAAAAAAAATGCAACAATAACCTAATAAAAACACTATATAAATTCCTACTCTGAAAGGAGTGAAAACTTGACTTGAAAATGAGCAAAAACCTTGGTCTATTGCTAAGATCACCTCTATTCAAGCCTTCAAACATTAATATCCAGAACCCACACAAGGAAATAAAACTGTGAGGGAAAATTTATGAGTTAGAACCCTCCTAAAATTGCAGAGCTCACTCTCAAGCATGCCTTGGTATTAAACATAAAATGTTTACACTGAACATAGATGAGAACAAGGAGCAGAAGAAGTATGTACAAATATCAATGAGAAAAAAAAAAAAAAAAACCTCTTCCTCAAAGCTTTTAAAACTGAAGGATTTTTATCTCACATTCATAACTAATTAGAAAAAATATCTTGTCATTCATCAAATAGAGAGTGCCATACAAAATAAGACGTACATAAATTCATGTAATTTGTTGGTGACATCTATGGGTTTGATTAAAAAGAAAAGGATAAAAAAATCAACTTCAAACTATTATATCCCAATTTTTTTTAGAATTTATGGTTGCCAACATTTGTAATGCCCACATTTGACACCTTATGTTTACATATATTGAACTACATTGGTGAATCCTCTACTTACCTACATAAGCAACTAGCATTCATAACAATGAATGGAATCATATTTTGAAGTCCTAGAATCATTATTCGAAGGTTGAAAACCTCCGGAGTTTTTCTCTTAGGTAATACAATCTTGCTCTCCAAACTTTCTTGTGTTTCACAGCCTTAATTTCTTTAAGGTTTGGCGAGTATCTGAAACAAAATAGACAAACAAATAGACAGACCAAAATAAAAAGATAGACACTCATGACCTTAAGAATAATTGAGTTGAAAACAAACACAATCAATTTCCTACATTTAGGTCTCGAGTTGAAAATCACTGCCATATTAAAGATACCACTAGGTACTATATAAAATACAGACACTTAACAAAAATTCAAGAATCAAAACTATTACTTGAATGAAAAAATAATTATAAACCATTCAATTAAAATAGTTGCATAATCAAATCAAATAGATAGAATCAAAGAAAGTATTTATAAAACAAATTTATATTGGTTACGATTCAAATCATACCAATGCGAAAACTTCGACTTTGTTAGGGAAAAAATAATCTTGTTTGCAATTCTACATTTTCCCTCTTCTTCTATTTTATTGTTTACTTTTATTTCTACGTTTTGTAATTTATCTTCTTTCATTTTATTCTTCCACAAAATCAACAAAGGTAATGACATTCATGAGAATGGAATTCCTGATAACGAACATTTTGTTCTTTGTGATAAATTCAAACACTTTACTTTGTTGGACTATTTTGTGGAGCTACATCCTACCCAAGACCATCATAAAACCCCAGGTAAAGGAAGTTTGGGAGCCTTGCAATTGGTACAGTTCAGCCACCCATAACCTCACAAAGGTTTATTCCTTTTTCTCTTTTAAAGTGAAAACCAAATGTGCTTAGGGCCCTTGGTTATGTCGAAACAATCATGATGTTGTCTCCCTAGGAGAAATATTTATTTGCAAAACAAACCACTCAACTGTCCTTCACTATTTAGTTTAAGATTTTTAGGCTTCCAATTAATTTTGGGGGCTCCTGGTGGATATTTCCTCTCCTATTAGGATTTTCATCTATCACAAACCAATTAGGATTTTTAACCCTAGACTGCAATGTCAAGTGTGCATTTGGGCTAACCTATTAAAGGACCTGAAGGAGATTGCTTACATCCAGATTGGGGGAAAATTTCGGAGTCAACATGTCATGTATATCAAACTTCCCAATGCTTTTTAGATGTTGACGTCCCAACCATTGCATCAAGGACTTTCTACTTATGGTCAAAGTTGATACTCCCCTTGTTCATCATTCTTTGGTTTATCAGAGTCAAGATGAAAATGCCTTTGCCGATGGCAGAGTGGTCCTCAAAGTCATCCTAGCAGGCCAAGTAATGCTAAACACCTGAAGTGTAGGAGGCTAAACCCACTAACGATCTTGGGCCTACCCTT
Source organism: Pinus taeda (assembly GCA_000404065.3). Taxonomy (NCBI): domain Eukaryota; kingdom Viridiplantae; phylum Streptophyta; class Pinopsida; order Pinales; family Pinaceae; genus Pinus; species Pinus taeda. Next base: position 80,733 of record APFE030325327.1, read on the forward strand.
TCCAAACATGTGATGACAGGTAAAAAACTTGTCAGTTTCTTCCTCTGTCAATCATAAAAGTGGTAGATGGTGGGCTAGGTTTCCTCTTTCATTGTTGCACTTGTATACCAAGTGGGCCATGAAGTACTATATCAGGTATCCTCAACAAGAAAAACTACATGATTTTGTACTTCACTTCAATGAAGAATGCTTCTAGTATCTTACAAGAACAGATACATATGTTCCCATAAAGCTTCTAAAAAAAATTGCAACAATATTTATTTCATGGCTCTCAGTTGGTTGTATGGTTTGAATACAATAAAATTACAAAAGTTTTGTGTTTGAAACCTAATTTCGAGAAACCTATGAAATGGGGGTCTTGGCCATGGTCGAAGAACCCTGTAAAGGGGAGAGTTTCAGTTTCATGTGAACCTCATCAAATGGAGAATCAAATTCCATGAGAAAAAAAACCTTAGGAGCAATATGCATAGAAGTTACATCTTTCAAGGAAGAGCACGAACCTGTGGAAAGATTTAGTGGAAAATTAGCCAAAATCGGAAGTTGGGGAAAGACGAGACAACTATGTGAAATTTGAGAAGCCGAATGTCTGATTATAATAAGACAGAGTTGCAATATTAAATGGCATATTAATACCTTTAAAATTGTTGGATTCAAGATAGCCTGACCACCATCCTTGAAATTTACAGAGGAAAAGAGAGGGGAAAAGGATGTAATGTAAATGCTGCAGGAAACTAATGAAAGCTAGTGTTCTACTAGAATAGGAAAACCTAGAGTGGCTATAAAAGTAAACAATTTTTATAACCTTTGAGTTTGGAATTTGCAATCCAAAGAGAATTTGGTTTGTTTCCATCCCTCAAAGAACCATGAATTGAAGCAAGAATTTTACAGAGATAGATACTCATGGTTAAAGTAAGTGAGGAAAAAAATTAAAAGAATATTATAATATAAAAAAATGCAACAATAACCCAATAAAACCACTGTATAAATTCCTACTACGAAAGGAGTGAAAACTTGAACTGAAAATGAGCAAAAACCTTGGTTTATTGCTGATGTCACCTCTCTTCAAGCCTTCGAACATTAATATCAAAAACCCACCGAACAAAATAAAACTATGAGGGAAAATTTACGAATTAGAACCCTCCTAAAATTGCAGAGCTTACTCTAAAATGATGAATCGAGCAAATGAGACTGAGTCAAGGGTGAGGAGTGAGGGTAGTTACCAAATAAATCCTCTAAGTCATGTTGGACATTGATCTAATCCCAAATGACATTTACCGTCTATCATTTGACACGTTAGACCACCACATGTAATGACAAGTCATTTTATTGTATGCGTTGCAGGAATTTACTATGGTTGTAGGTTGCAAGGTCCACAACCTTCAAGTATTGGCCAATTTAATGATAAAGTCACACCAAACCATTAATATTAAATCTTGATAAGCTCTCAATGATAATGCAAGAGATGCGATGATAATACTGCCAAACCATACAACGAATAAGACAGAATATTTCAATATAAATAAGGATGAGTCAACCATGAAGGGAGAGGGAGCTAAAGGTGCGAAATTGAATAGATATTTTTAAGAGGTAGATAACATCCCAATAGTCCATGCCATGGGAAATTGACTTATAGTGTTAATAAACAACATTTGATGAATGCCACATCAAGAGAGTAGGACTCTATATGTTTAAGTATAAAATTGAAATATTTTTTATAGCAAAAGTGTTAAAATTGGAAACTAGGGCCAAAATCCATGTGGGTCATCTTATTTATGATTGTTGATGTTTTTCTTGGATTACTCTCATTGAGAGATGTAGTATTGATCTAAATATTATCCGATCCTGACATATATTCATGGAGATATGAATTTATTTGTGTTATGTGACAATTCGTCAAGGTCGGTCAACAACCAAATTAACCCCAACTTAACCCAACATAGCACTATAAATAGAGGTGACTTGCAAGTCATTTTAGACACTCATCTCTTGTGATGTCTCAATCCATTCGTTTGGGTTTTTATGGAATGAGATGTCTATATAGAAGCCCTATACGTTGTTCCAAAGGAGACTCCTAGCCACAAAAGAAGAAGACAGCTAGCCACAGTAAGGGGAAATTTTATGTGCAACAAGAGGAAATCTTTCTACACAGTAAGGAGATACCTTAATCCACAGTCAATAGAAGCTTCAATCCACTGATAATGGAAGCCCTAAAAGAGCCCTAGTTGCAGGTCTGAAATTCACCTCCAATACGTTCTCTAAGGAGATTTAAGGGCGCCCTAGCCACAACATTTAATGGTTCCCTAGGTTGTATTCAATAAGGTTTTTTATGTAGTAAAGGGGAGGCTGCTTATTCTGCATAAAGGAGGCTCAACTGAGATCCAAATGTAGGCCCTAATCCACATTTGGCAAATATCCTCATCTGATGTCCTCAAGAAACTTATACACAGTCCTGATGAAGCCTTATCATGCTATTAATGAAGGCCCTTATACTCAGCCTGAAGTAGCCATTATATGCATTCCTAAGGAAGATCTCATTCACAACTACATCCATAGCAAGGGTAGCCCTATGTTGCAGTAAGGAAATATCTTATCACAACATTAGGATTCATGTTTAGTGTAGGTAACTATGTGATGAAGGGAGTTTGTACAATCATACCCTAAGGACTATTTGATAAGCCATAGTTATACAGTGAAGGAAATCATTGAGGTATGCGCCTTGGTGTTGTTGCGTTAATCATATTCATGTTACTATTTTAAGAACATTTACCTCAAAGTTGTTATGTGCTAGGTCATAGGCCATATCATCATTGCAAGGGGTTTATTAGAGTTGATCCATTAAGAAGGTCTTCCTCATGTGCCCTCATCAGATCTGCAATTCCTCACAGTCAAGGGAGTCTAGGGATGCATATTGTGCCCTAATCTGAATTGTAGGAGAAACTAGTCTTTAGTGGAATGTTGTAGCAATATGAAGGGCCTATAGATTGATGATCTCCTTTATAACTCTTAGTAAACATTTTCATGGGAATTCAGGACTACATCTCTGAACTATCATCATTAGAAAAATGATAGTCTTTCTTTTGCTGTCATAAAATATCAGACTTATGTATTTGTACTATCTCTCTCTCTACTGAATTATTGAAGTCTATAAGAATAATTGATCAATGGTTTCCCCACATCGGGGTTTGTCCCTGGCTAGTGCCACATCTTGTGTCCTCTTGTCTTGGCTTGTCCTCTATTGTTTATGTTTATGTTCTATCTTCACTTTACTATCATGCTAATGTGGTTGTCAATCTAGAATTGATATTGAGCTTATTTGAAAAATTGAAGTAAATTTCTCTAAGCATAGAACATACCTAAATTTAACATGGTATCAGAGTTGAGCTGAAGAAAAAAGCCTAAGAAAGAGTGAAACAGAAATCAACAAAGACAGTTGGAAAGGAAAAAAGGCTCAATGGTTCCTCATCCCACTTCCTGGATCTATGATTGGAAGAGAAAGAAGTGTTCCATTTCATGAAGGGTAAAATCCTTGAGCCTCCATCAAATGCACCAACTACTACAAACAAAACATACACAAAGGGTGAACTCAAAGTGAAGAAGAATATCAGAGATTCCATCGACAAGCGTCTAGTGGCTTACATCTTTGATCTAAACACCTCCAAGGAGATCTATGATAAATTACTAAGCATGTTCAAGGTTAGTGATGCAAACAAAATTCTATTCCTCAAAAATAAGTTGGAGGATATTAAGAAGGTAGAAGATGAGGATATACAATCCTACTTCTTAAGGATCACCGATATCAAGAATGATCTTCTATCGATTGGAGAAATCATATCTGACAGGGAAATTACCAACACTACCGTTGGAGGACCCCCTCCCGAGTGGTATATATTTAGAACCACTATTCTTAATAATGATCGAATTCTAGGGTTTGACAAAATGATGTCGAGAAGCATTCAAGAAGAAACAACGATGGTGGAGCAAGAGATGCCCTCCATTAGAAGTGACCCTACTACATTCTCTTCTCATGCCAAGAGGAAGAATAATGCGAGATCTAACGGTCATTGCCATGGAAAGCCTCGATTCAAAGGAGGAAGGAAAGGCAACGGCTTCACTTGCAACAAATTTGGTCACTATGTGAGGGAGTGTCCAAATATAAGGGACTCATCACATGATGACGATCACAATCATTCCAGGGGAAACTTCAATAAAAACGATCGAAGGAATGAGAGGTGCAATGTCAAAGGAAAAAGAAATGCATGAAATCAAGGTAATGGTCAACCCTCCAAGAAAGCAAGGAACTCCAAGTATGAAGAATCAAAAGTTGTTTCTGATAAGAAAAATGAGTATTATCTTATACCATCCCTCTCCTCTACCTCTTCTCTGGACACTTTGGTAAATTGGCATATTGATAGTGGTGCTTCAAGGCACTTCACTAGTTTCAAGGAAGCCCTCTCTAATCTAATATAGAAGGAAACAAGCAAGGAAACAAACTTGGAGATTATTATTGGAGATGATGCCACCTATCCCATAAAGGGTGTAGGGAATGTTACTCTTTAATTGGATGAGGGTAACACGATTCATTTACAAGAAGTTCTTTATGTACTTGATCTCAAGAAGAACCTGGTGTCCATTTCAGTAATGGAAGACAAAGGTTACAAGGTGGCATTCATCAATGGAAACTTATTTTCTTGGAAAATAAATTTCAAAGGTGATTTTACTCTTGGGTTCAATGTTGGATCTTTGTATTAGGTTGTAAGAAGTCCAGTGAGGGCCATGTCTTGCATCACATCCCTTCTCGGTGTGAGACAGATGGTGATAGGGATGCCTGAATTCAAGGAAGAGCACAAAGTTACATGTCTGAGATGTACTGAAGGAAAACTTACAAGGGGACCTTTCCCCTCATGTAATAGTGTAGAGCAAGCCAATGGGTTTGAGGTTCATGATCAGGAACCTCATGTATATAGCCTAAAGAAATCTCTCTATGAGTTGAAGCAAAAATGTCGGGCTTGGCTTAAAACGATTGATAGTTAGATGATGAAGTTGAGATTCACTAGGGGTGAAATTGATCCAAACCTTAGCTTTAAAGTTGTGGATGATAGAAATGTCACACCAGTACCTTATGAGGACGATCCCTTTTTGATAGGTACAAACCCTCTCATTTGCAAAAGTAAGAGGGCGTTGGATTCCAAATTTTGAATAGTGAAATGCAAGCTCGTGACTACCTCGATGGAGCTTAACTTTAAGAAGTTATGCAGTTGTGATGCCACACCTGAATTGAGAAATGCTTCTGAGTTTTGTCAACTCATTATAGAAATTATGTCCTTAGTGAACTCCCATCCAGATTTATGTTTTGCAGTTAACATGTTGAGCTTACATATGGTTGAACCTCATTGGATTTGTGCCAAGAATATTTTGAGATATCTTCAGGGCACAATCACTCATGAATTGAGATACACTGTTGGAGCTATGAGGCTGCATAATTATTCTAATGTTGATTGGGAAGGCGGTGTGGACGATCACAAGAACACTTATGGGTGTTGGTTCTCTTTGGATTCTACTTTGATATCATGGAAGTAGAAGTCGATTTCTTTGAGCTTTGCTGAGGTCGAATACATAGCTGAGAGTATGGCCTCCTATGAAGATGCCTGGTTATGGAAGCTCTTTAGTGGGCTATTTGGATAAATGTTGGATACCACTGTGATATTTTGTGACAACAAGAGTGGGATTTGACTGTTGAGGAATCCCGTGTTCTATGATCACTCCAAGCATATAGACATAAGGTACCACTTTATTTGGGATATGGTACAATGAGGAGTAAGAAGGCTCCAACGCATTCGGACTGATGTGCAGATCACCAATATTCTGATGAAGCCCCTCAGAAAGGTCAAACTTGTGACTTTCTAAAAATGACTTGGAGTCTTGTATGATATGGATATTGAGCTCTAGGAGATCCAAGGGGCATGGGGTACTTCATAGAGCCATGAGAAACCATAGGGTAAGTGGTTCAGCCTTACCCTAGTGGTCTGCTATGTAGGTAGGGAGAGTGGTTCATCCTTCTCCTGCTGAGATACAATCATAGGGTGAGTGGTTCAGCCTTTGTCTGAGTTACCCCATGGTGACATATAGGCAAGATGAGTTGTTCATCCTTCTCATGCTAAGACATCCTACCTATGTAGTTTGGGACTCACGGGAAGTACCTCTCATCTGGCCAATGAGCAGGGAAATGAGGATCGGGACCATAGTATTTTCGATGGATGCATCATGTACTATCGTACTCCCTATGCTAGGATGATCTATATTGATATGGGATCAATGGAACTGACTTCAGGTCAATAAGAGTGGTATGAGACACTCTCTTTATTTGGAATTGATTTCTAATTAGTAAGACTGGTATGAGACACTTTGTTTATTTGGAACTGATTTTGGATCAATAAGAGTGGTATGAAACACTCCCTTTATTTAGAACTAATTCCGGATCAGTAAGAGTGGTATGAAACATTCTCTTTATATGGGACTGACTATGGGTTAGTACAAAATGGTATCATACATTCTCGATGACTTCTTCTTCTTGATAGTTCAATAAAGAAGAGAAGTGCAGGGCAATGCACTAATGGTAGAGATAGTACGAACTGAGAGATGGATTAGTGATGGAGTTCTCCCTAGTTGAGAGGGAATGTTAAAATTAGAAACTAGGGCCAAACTCCATGTGTGTTATATTATTTATGACTTCTGATATTTTTTTTGGATTCCTCTCATCGAGAGGAGGAGGACTGAGCTAAAGTTCATCTGATTTTGAAATGTGTTCATGGAGATATGAATTTATTTGTGTTATGTGACAATAAATCAAGGTTGGCTAGAAACAAAATTAACGCCAACTTAACCCAACGTAGCACTACAAATAGAGGTGACTTGCAAGTCATTTGAGACACTCATCTCTTGTGATCTCTCACTCCATTCGTTTGGGTTTTGATGGAAGGAGAGGTCTAATAGAGAAGCCTTATACATTGTTCTAAAGGAGACTCCTAGCCACAGAAGAAGAAGACCCCTAGCCGCAGTAAGGGGAGCTTTTATATGCAGCAAGAGGAGACCTTTCTATGCAGTAAGGAGATACCTTAATCCGCAGTCAGTAGGAGCTTCAATCCACTGAAAAGGGAAGCCCTAAAAGAGCCCTAGCCGCAATTCTAAATGTCACCTTCTATACATTGTTTAAGGAGATTTAAGGGTGTGCTAGCCGCAGAATTTAATGCTTCCCTAGGTTGTAGTCAATAAGGGTTTTTACGTAGTAAAGGGGAGGCTTCTTATGCTGCATAAAAGAGTCTCAACCAAGATCGAGAAGGAGGCCCTAAACTGCATTTAGGAAAGATCCTCATCCATTATCTTAAACAGATTTATACATAGCCCCGATGAAGCTTTAACATGTTGTTACTGAAGGCCCTTATACTCATCCTGAGGTAGCCATTATACGCAGTCTTAAAGAAACTCTCATTCACAGCTACATCCATAGAAAAGGTAGCCCTATGATTCAACAAGGAAATATCTTATGACAACATTGAGATTCATGTTTGTTTTAGGTAACTATGTGATGAAGGGAGTTGGCATAATCATGCCATGAGGATTGTTTGACAAGCCACAGTTCTATAGTGAAGGAAAGCATTGAAGTCTGCTCCTTGGTGTTGTCGTGTTAATGGTATTCATGTAATTTTTTTAAGAACATTTATCTCAGAGTTGTTATGTGCTAGGTCATAGGCCATAACATCATAGCAAGGGTTTATTAGATTTGATCCATTAAGAAGGTATGCCTCATGTGCCCTCATCAGATCAACAAATCCCCACAGTCAAGGGAGTCTAAGGCTATATATTGTGCCCTAATCAAAATTGCATGAGTAGCTAATCTTCAATGGAATGCTACAGAAGTATGAAGGGCTTCTGTATTGATGACCTCCTTTAGCACTCTTATTGGTTAAGATTGTCATGGGAATTCTAGACTGCATCTCTAAATGTCCATCATTACTAGAATGATACTCTTTCTTATATTTTCATAAAATCTCATACTTATGTGTTTGTACTATCTCTCTCTCTACTGAACTATTGAAGAATATAAGAAGAATTGATGGAGGGTTTCCCCACATTGGGGTTTGTCCCTAGCTGGTGTGATATCTTGTGTCCTCTTGTCTTGGCTTGCCTTCTGTTGTTTATGTTTATGTTCTATATGCACTTTAATATCATGCTGATGTAATTGCTAATTTGGAATTGATATTGAGTTAATACGAAAAATTGAAGTAAATCTATCTAAGCATAGAACATACCTAAATTTAACAAAACAGAAAAGTACATGATTATGATTTTATATGTTCATATAAGTTTATACTCAAAAAAGGAACAATTATTAAAATAATATGAGTTACAGAGAAACTAGTCTCTGCCAAAGGTAATGATTACAAGAGTAAACATTATCAACTTCCGGAGGGGTTGTTGGATGGGGAATCAAATCCATAAGAGATCGATGATTTGCAAGACATTCTTCTGTCCACCAAAATGTTCTCTTGCAATGCATCAATCTGACCATATTCTATGTTTCGGTAGATCCTTAGAATAACACTTGATGTGGGCAGATCTATTGGTAATCCTGATGATGTTCACATTCATGGTTGTGGGTTTCCAAATGAAATAGAAATTATAGTGGAGCAAGGTACTTATCACTAATCTCTATCATAAGGCAGTTTGGTAGATTTATTACAAGTGTTTATAGCCTTTCAACAATTCACAAGATCCAATTAATTTTTATTTTATTTGATGGTTGTTGAATCCATTGCTTCTTCTCTTGAGATGTATCTAAAATGACCCATCTATTAATCTATAGGGAAAACATACCACCTCAAAATTTCAAATGTGGGATTGTCATCATCTTTGAACTTCAGGATTCAAGAACACAAGTTGAAGCTTGTTGAGGTAGAAGGATCTCACACCATTCAAAATGTCTATGATTCTCTTCACATTCATGTTGGTCAGTCCTACTCTATTATGGTCACTTCTGATCAGCCACATTAGGATTGTTACATTGTTTCATCTACCGATTTCAAAAGTATTGTTATTTTTCATACTGGAATTTTCCGCTACAACAATTCACAGAAGCAGGTTTCTGGACCAATTCCAGGGGGTCTAACAGTCGAGATTGATTTGTTTGTGAACCAAGCCAAAATCATCAGGTTTGGTTCTTACCCTACTTACTTTTGTCTTAGAATAATATATGTGTGAGATAACCATATAGATTTTACAGATATACAGATAGATGATTGTATATTTGTATGATTGATAATGTTTTACGATTAAAAAAAAATCTAGATAAAAGATCATCATGGAAATTGGGGATAGATATTAAAAATAAATTTCAAAAAATGGTTAGTGGTTTTTTGCTTTGAGTAGTTGGGATTCTAGCTTTCCATCTCATTTATCCACGTTCAAGTCTCCCAAAGAATGTTCTAGACTGTATTGTTTAATTTAGGTTCAAGAAGGAGGAATCCCCAAACAATCTTAGCTAAACAAAGTTTAATTGTAAAATATCTAGGAGCCTATCCTGTTGTCAAACTTTGACTAGCTATTTTTGTACAAATGGAACTTGATGGCCAGTGTGGCTGGTCCCAATCCATAGTAATCTTCCACTACGGGAAAATAAACATTACTCGATCAATAATCCTCTCAAACTAAGCCCCCATTTTTTATTGCGAACAACATTCTGCAGTGAATGTTGTTTCCTATGTGCGTTCCAAAATACCATTGCAGCTTGTAGATTACTACAACATAAGCAGAGTGTTTGTCACTGGTGCATTCTTGATAGTCCCAATGTTACGTTATCTTCTCACAAGGTGACAACTATGATAAATGTGGAATACCGCACTTTTGTTGAGAATAGGAGAAGAAAATAAAAAGGGTCGTGACCAAATTCCACTAGAAATCACTCTCAGTAGAGGGTAATTCAAATGTACTGAGGAGCTTATGTGTTGAGGAGCTACGTACAATACTGCAAAGTGTAGTGAAGGACTGAGAAGGAGAACAAGTAGGAAAATTTGAGGATTTTCCCGCTATAAATAGGGCTAAGATTTTACAACCCCTAGTGAAGGCCTTAATACCCAAATCCTGCAAATTGGGTATGGAAGTGGAAACATCCTTCAACACAGTAAATTTATTCACAAATCCTAGATTTGAAATACATTCTTGTAGTTGGTCAGGGTTCCCTAACTATGTTTTTAAGGGATTTGGAGGCCAACTAGATATCTTCGTTCTGCAATTGATCCATACATTTAGAAATATTTAAGTATTTGACGTGTTTGAAGAGTGAAAACAAGAGAAAGGAGTGCATGGAACATGAGCTTTTGGTATTTTTGCATGAGCACTTCATTCTAGAATCTGCACTCCATGGATGCTGGGACTAAATCTTGTGGCCCCACTAGCAATGTCCTGGTGAGGAGGGACAAAAGTTATTTGGCTGTTGGAAATCTCCACACTACTCTCCATTTTTTCCTTTTGGTTACAGGCTCCCCTCTACAGAATCAATTGAGCGAGTAGCAAGAATAGGAAATCCAATGAGATATGTGAAACTAGGAAAATGTGAAACTAGGAAAATGCATTTAGACGACTTAAAAACAGTTCAAAACAAAACAATTTTGATCGTGAAAAATATATAAAGGGTATTAGAGTTACAATTGGTTCTCATTTAGAAGAATTAGTTTTTTTTCTAATTGCATTTTTTATATCCATTACTATTATCTTTAATATTTGAGATAATATGCACAAATTATTGAACAAGTATAGGAAAATACATTTAGGCAACTCAAAAAAGAGTTTGAAACAAAATAATTTTTGATTGTGTAAAACATATAAAAGGTTAGATATATATAAAGGGTGTTAAAGTTACAATTGGTTTTTATTTTGAAGAATTATATTTTTTCAGGTTGCATTTTTTATATCCATTACTATTATGGAAAAGGTTAATGTATATTTAGTATTAAGATTTATATGTAAGAAGTGAAATTGTTGTTTGGAGGATGTATTAAGTTTGCAGTGACATAGGATCTGTAAGCATCAATAAAAGAAATATATACAATATCACATAGTAGCGTGAGAGATCGTGTTGGGATGAAGATATTTTTGACAAAAGGTATTGTGCTTATGCTTTGGGATCATCTTCATTAATAGTTCCTCTAGGGTATCTTATTAATATTTTTATCTATGGAATGGTATGTTTATGTTTTTAGCAAAAGACAAACTAGATACAGCAATGAGTGACATTGATCTTCATAATCTATAATTCATTAATATATCCCAAAATAGGCCCTTTGCTTGTCCACCCACTTCTCTAATGATTTTGCATAGAAAAACATAAAATATTGACGATTGGTTGTCATAATATATCTAAAGGATCTAATATACATGTAAATATGCAAGTCGTTTTTAAAGAACTAACTATATGGAAGAGCCCATTTACCTTCAGGCCTAAGATATTTATTGAAGAAAATGTTGATATGGAGGGCCATGACTATGAACTACTTCTATTCGATACAAGATATAATATCTACACTAGTGAAAAATTGGGTGCTAATTTAATATAGTCTATGTTCGGATACATGATTCACCATATCATAGGAGAAACTCCTAAGAAAATAAGGGTATAAGGTAGAGATCCCACACGAAGTCCAGGCTTTGTTAATTTCATGCTCTCTCGTTTGGAGGCCATTTCCATTCCTCAATTGCATATTTATATTAATAAATGGAAACCACTAAACTAATGTGATAATGTATTTGGAATTTCCTTACAAACAAAAATAACTTCTTGTTTTCTCCTTTTCCATAGTGAAAGTAGATTTATTTCTCCCTACTTAACCAAAAAAAAAAATGTATAATTTCAAATCAAATGCGATAATAACCAACCTCTGTTTATTTTTTTCTCTTTATATGGTGTCACTTGTGTAATTTGAATTGATATATTAAAATAATTGAAGTGCATTTACTAATCCTAATGGGTAAAACTAGTGGACTACAATTCAAATATAAACAAATATCATTCTACTTTGGAGCTTTTTATATTTAGAAGTCATTAATAAATGTTAGGGTTTGATATGTTTCCCTAAGAAAGGAACCTATTGGACTAAATGGAAAAGCAAAATTCATTGAGGTATAAAGAAATTTCCATTCACACCTTATAAGTAAGTTACTTCAATCATATTTGTCCTCATGCCATTCATAAGATTCTCCCTTATTAACTAATTGATATTGCGATTGTTAAGTTATTTGATAAATTGGAATATATAAACCACTAATTATACATGTTTTTAATAATAAAGTGTCTAAGGTTTAGGTAAGAGCTAGTAACAATAAGGATCAGTGCAATTGGTAAATGCTCTTGCAAAAAGAGTTCATAGAGCTCTCGATATTTCTAATCTAAACTCCCCGCTTATATACCAATGCTCCCTGAACCATCTGTTGGTCACTTTAATTGTTTGTCAATTCAACAACTAAGTGCTATATAAATTGTCAACCCAGGGAAGTCTATTTATTTCAAAGGAAACTACACATGGTTTGTGCTCAATCCCAAAAGCAGTGAAAGTTGTAGTAATAAGTATACTAGTCACACCTTGCTCTAAGAAAATTGAACCTCTACTCTGAGTTACAGCAAAACAATCTATTGCAAACAATTATCAAAGAATGCTTAATTTCATTAAAAAAAGCAGTCTAATAAAAGAATCAATCTGCAAAGAAAAACACCGACTATGCTATAATAGAGAACATGACCATATTACACAAGCAGGAATCCTCAGCACCTGTTTCTGATTACTTTACTTGCAAACTCACTCTGTAAACTTAAATGCCAATAAAGCTCACACAGATTAACTATAAATAAAACTGAGAAGGTAATGCAATAATTAATTCGAAAAATAGAGTTCAGAAATAATGCATAAGTAACATTCAGTGAACGGAACTTTAAAAATGTATGAATAGAAGACACACTTAACACACTGCAGAAATGTAATGGGTGAATCTTGTGATGAAGGTGGGCCCTGTCCTCCTCACAAGATTCCCCAGGAAGCGAGAACTAGAAAGAAATGTTCAGAACAATATTTTATTCATCCATCAATATGTCATGTTACAAAAATATTCCAGTTCCTTTCCTTCAGCTAGCCTTTCCTGTAGTCTGTCCCCCTCTAATGTAGATGTCTCCTCTTTTTTAAAGAGGAGACATTTATTACAATTGATTACATTGTAAGTCCTACCTTTAACCCAATATGCAAAAATAGGAAATTAGTTTTCCCATTAACAAAATCATGTTTCAATGGCTATGGTAATGCTGACTTCGGATTGTGGTCATTACATCCAATGTAGCGGCTCCTTCGAAGATCTTCTTTTGTTGCTATCAAATCTAGAATGCAATTCACGACTGTTTCAGAAACAGGATTTGTGCATCGTTCTTAACTGTTTCAGCAACTGTAAAAGTAACCTTGCAGTCTCCAGTTTGTTTTAGCAACGTGCACTGTGCATCGTTCTCAACTGTTTCAGCAACTGTAAGAATAACTGTCATGCGGAAAGAGTTAATTTTGCGGACAAACCTAACCTCCCTAGGAGTCTAAGACTCTCTAGTGACAAACAAACCAAACCAGAGCAATCCTTCTCTAAACACACATTATTCTATGAGAGACCAAGTGTTTTCCGATCTTACCTTAGGTCCAACGCTTG